>CM031240.1:856409722-856534728 GCA_018340775.1 Taxus wallichiana var. yunnanensis
ATCATTAATGATAAAGTGGATGATGAATTAGGGTCATTAAATTCTCTCGTGATGATGACATGGAGATTCAGGTATGTTCATGGTTGCACATGTTGATTTAGTGAGGATTGTTTGTTCTTGTAAGCTTATTCAGGTGACCTAGCTAGCCTAGGTGATGGTTCATGGTGGTTAGATCTTCTTGGTGGATTGAGAATAATGTTTTAATGATTTTGAGCATGATTAGATATTTCTTGGGCACTCACATGAGCTTTACGGTGCAGATACAATTTGGTTACCATGTTTCATGTGCTCATTTGGAGTAGGTATGGATGCTAGGAGATATGGAGATATATGAGCTCATGGATGCATGTAAAAGGTGTATCATGATGTATTGTGTATTTTAGGACATTTTGGAGTGTTTTCGTAAGGTATTATGAGGTTATTTCAGCTTAACCCTAGCTTTACAAAAGTAAAACCCTAAGGGGTAGTTATGTAAGTCTTAGTGGCTGGAAATATTGAGAGGTGATTATGAAATTATGATGATTAGATATGTTAGTAGGGTGTGTCCTTATGTTATGGGAAAATTTGAATTTTTCAAGATATTAGGTTTTTGGTAAAACAAGGTCAAGAACAATGCTATTTCTAGCTCTAATTGAAACATCTAATGCTCACCATGAATTGTGTGCTTTACATAGGACCTTTTGGATTTTAGGGATGTTTCTAAATCAAGCCTAAAAGGTTTCAAAAAAATAATGAGATCATTTCATTGTCATATTTTTATGAACGAATGTTAAGAAGTAAATAACTCATTATGTGTTTGAAACCCTAACTTGAAATCGGTTTGCGAGAGTTACTTGCTAAGTGGAAATTTTTTCTTGATAGTGATTATATGATGATTGGAACGTGTATAATACTCCTCCATATTTCCATAAAGGTGTGGTAAATGTTATGGTGATGAGTGGACCCCACTCAAACAGGTTCAATTTCTAAAGAATTTTTTTTTGGGACAAGGCTGCCCAAAGGAGTTGCAAAAAAAGGACATTGTGTGATTTATTTAAGTTTTTATTGATTTAAAAAAATTCAATTCATGGTGATGCATTTATATGGTAAAGTGTGATTCATTTAGGTTGATTGATCAAAGGGCGCTTTTGAGCAGCGAAAAAGTAATTTTTAGTAAAATGAAAATTTCAGGAGCTATAGGTGGATTTAGAGGTGATTCAAGTTGCATTGGGAAGATAATTCCGATATATTTCCAGTAATATAAGTTTTATTCATGATGATGAGTTATGATTTATATTCTATGTTAGTTTTTGGACAAGAATATTTTTTAGCTTTCCAGGACATAATTGTTTTCCCGAAAGATTGAGTTTGTTGGAGAATGAGATGGATTGGGTGATCTGTGATATCACCTCGAATGTGAATATGGATAAATTTGAAATCCAATGAATCAATTTTGTGGTCTTAAAAGTGTCAGGAATGGTGTTAACCATTTGATTTTTGAAAAATTTGTTTTAGGAAACTTAATTTGGTGAAGGAAAAAGTTGATGTAGTTTGAACCAAAGGGATGTTTCATGAGCTCTAAATCTTTTTAAGAATTATTCTAAAGGTTATTTAATTTTTATAAAAAAATTCATTCCATAGTTGAGGTGTTATTTGATGATCTTGAAGCCAAAAGGTGAAGACATGGTGCTAGAAATATGTGTTTTGTGAAGGCAATTAGCCATTGAGCCCATTAAACAAAATAATTTGATTGGTTCATGATAATTGAGACCATGGATGATGTTTAAATGTAATTTTAAACATGTGTGGTATTTTCTAGAGCTTGGATAAAAAAAAATTGGTGATAGGATATTTTTCTCATCCCAATGATGGCATTTTGAGGATTTTTGGTGCATGGAAAGTTGTTTTTGACTAAGCCAAACCATATGGGTCACTTGTAGCTGTTATTAAAATTATATGGGATTTTTCTAAGATGAATTGATCGTAAAAATGAGGGAATTTAGTTTTTGAATTTGAATCAAGAAACATCTTATAAAAGCATCTTTTTAGGTGATTTTTGAAGCTAGTAGTGTGTGTGTGTAAAAAGTGTGACCTAGGTGTGAGAGTTTTGCAGGTGTATGAGCATGAATTGAGATCTGATCAAAGTGTGTGTCATGTTGAAGATTGATGTCAAGCATTTTTTCAAGGGTTTGAATATTTGAGAAGTGAAGAAAGAGCTAGTTTGTGAGAGATTGAAGACCTAGGGTTTGAACAAGAGGTTGTGAGCTGAATTTATGATATCTATCAGTTGTGGCAACAACAATACTTCCTATATATTCTTCATAAATTAGTTGAGTGAGTGCTTGATAATCTTGGGGGTTATATCCTCCTTTTGGAGTATATTATTCACAAAATTAGGGATTAGTTCTCCTTGTAGGATTATAGCTCTATTAAACTAGGGGTTGGTGCTTCTGTGGGGTTGGTATCAATATAAAGATTGTGTTTCAATGGTTTTTATTCCCCTTGAGGGTTTCCCACTTATTTCTTATGTCTTGTGTTAATTTTATTTCTCATGGTTCAATTCTTATGTGATATTTTATTATGTGCATACATTGATGGATAGTTAAGTGAATTTTTGTTTTGAATAAGCAACCTAAAATCTGATATAAAATTTTGTAAGAACTAATTCAAACCCCCCTCTCAGTCCATTATGGTTCCAACAATTGGTATCAAAGTAGGTCCTTTTAGAGAAGTTTGAGGACTTGAAAGGAGATCCTTGAAGCACAAAAAATGGTGAGTGGTTCCTCTGATAGAAAGGAACCTTTATTTGATGGTGTGAATTATGCTTTTTGGAGCTTGAGGATTAAGACCTATATCATGGCTCTATGCTTTGATGTTTAGGATGTTGTGGAGCATGAATATACTCCTCCCGCTACTACTAATGCTGAAAAGGAGGATTTTAGTGCCATCATATGTGGCCTTGGTGAATCTAATATGGGAAAAATGATGCACCGAAAATCATCAAAAGAGGCCTCGGGAGAAGCTTCAAGTTTTGTATGAAGGTGAATAAAAGGTAAGAATTGCTAAGCTTCAAACTTTTAGAAATCAGTTTGAGTCTCTCAAAATGAATGATGATGAATCTTTGTATCCTATCTTCTTAGAGTTGACAAAGTAGTCAATAACATGAAAGGGTTAGGTGAAGATGTGAAAGAATAAGTTGTTGTTCAAAAGGTCTTAAGGTCACTAACTCCAAAATTTAATTCCAAAGTTTTTTCCATAGAAGAAGCCAAGGATTTGACTCAACTGAAGATGGATGATCTATATGGTACCTTGACTACTTATGAGATGAGGGTGATCGACTCTAAACCAATCAAGAAAGAGATAAATTTCAAAATGGAGAAGATGGCAAAGGATAAGAAGGTCAAAGCTGATGATGCTACTCATTAGATAGATGATGAAGAAATTTTTCCATAGTACCTATAAGGATGAATATTGGAATTGGAAAGTACAAGGTTAACAAGGAAAATTTTAAGGGACTCACCTGAAAAAAACTTATAGAAATCATGGTGAATATGGTTGGAACCAAATTCACTGGGTTGTCGAATTATCTAAAATCAAAGTTCGTGGGAATGGAGAAATATAATATATTTTTTCAAGGAAATTGTAGATGGAGTGTTGAATGAAGGATAATTCATTGACATGAAGGATATTTCTTGCAAAAAACACACTTTTAGTCCAAATGGAGGACTACCACATCTTCCCCTAATTAGCACTTTTCTTTGCCTAGTTACGGACCTGAAAATTTATTGAATTGGTTCAATCCACAAGCTTCGAGTCTACGGAATGCATTTTCCTTGAGGATTCCCATAATCCCACCACATGCCCACCCAATATTCAATTACACGCATTGAGGCTAATTTTTCATACCTCTACACTCAGTGCCTAGAATTCGTGACACTTGGCCACTCCTCATGTGTTGAGGCTTATCAAAAGTTTTAGTGGATTCCTAGGAAGTTAGAAGAGTCTTTTAAAATTTTCAAGTCTTATAAAGGTTTAATGACTTCCAATATAGATCTGTGTGTGTGTGTGTGTGTGTGTGTGTGTGTGTGTGTGTGTGTGTGTGTGTGTGTGTGTGTGTGTGTGTGTCTATATATATATTGAGAATTTAATAAAATTTCAAACAAATTCCTCAACATGTTGGTGAATGAGACCAAATGAACATGAAGGTTCCATTGATTTTTGGAAATCCAATAATTTTTCAAAACCCCAACCAATCTATCACGCGACGATTCAATAAAAAAATTCATGCTGGGATTGGAGATACATTGGCTATTCACATGGGGAAAATTACTATTTGTGGATTTTTTGGGCAAAATGTGGTCATTGTCATGGTCCTAAAAATAGCCAAATTCATATACCATAATTCCTAATTTTATCCAAATCACGAATATTAGCCACTAAAATTTTCCCCGAAGGGTAAACTTCCTTTCAAATGCTTTGTTTGTGGTAAAATAGGTCATTTTGCTGCTAAATTCCCTCATAGACATGATAATAAAGAAAATGATGATCATGAAAGTGATTATGAAAATAAAAATCTGAAGTATGACCCAAATAAGAAAGGATTCAAGAAGGCAAATTTCAAAAAGAAGAACACTAATATTTTCTTTACCAAGAAAGTGGCCTATTACTTTGAAGCAAGTAGTGAAGTTGATGGATCTGATTTTGAGTTTGAATCTGATCACAATGATATAGGTGATGAAGTTATCTTCATGAAAAAGGAAGTTATGAGATCCTCTAGTGGAGGTTCTACCTTTCGTGTGATCTTTCACATGATATTACAAAGAGAATGAAGGAAATGATGATGATTTAAGGCTTGATTCATCATGTGTTCAATCAAAATTAGATCATGCTAAAAATAACAATAATAAATTGACTCCACAAGTCAAGGAGTATGAAGAAAAGACTCAAGAACTAGAAGGGAAACATTGGACCATTTCCAAAAATCTTGAGGGAACTGTGAGAAGGTTAGAGATGTAAATGAGCAAAAAGAAAGAAACAATTCTTGGTCTACCTAAATGTTAGCCGAGGCCAATTGCATTTATTGCATTGAACACCCGCGACTTCTTCATGTATAAAAAGAAGAAACAATTCTTTTCTTCTCAATCAATAATGTTAAACAAAATACAAATATTTTTCCAAAATTATCCTTCATATGGGTAGTATATGTAGGTAATATCATATTGTTTGAGTTTTTGTATGAATAATTTAGTCACCCATTCAATATTTTCGATATTTTTTGATGTTTTTCACATAAATGTATTTAAGATATCTAAGTTTGTATTAAATAGTTTCAAAAACAATACAACGAGTATGTGTAATAGAATGCATTCTGAGGAAATGTTAGCCTCCCAATCATTAATACTCTAATCAATGCAACAAGTAAATGTTACATGCTCTTCTATAAATACTTTATTAGTAAGATATTCGACACCTAATATTCTTTATTCTTGCGTTTTCAATCTCTCTTATATGCAACAAAATTACAAAACAACCAAAATCATTCAATTCAGATGGTAAAATTGGGCCAAGAGTTAATCGGTGTAAGTCGCTTCAACCCATCCAATAGAGATCTAGAAAAGGAAGCGTATCTTTACAAATGGATAAGGAATCTATACTCCTCATGTGCTCCTGCTTAATAATTTATACAAAGGTCAGGGTCGTGAATCTGAAGAGAATACTTCAAACGAGGTTGACCATACAATTTTCATTATATTTGGTCTAGATATCATTCATAGCCAAATTTAGGAGTTGAGCCAAATCTAGCTTAATGGAGTCTTGTGAGATTAAAGTCTACTTATGGTTTAGAGTCCTAGGATTTTATGGCTCGTGGGTGTCACACAATTATTTTTGAAAACTAGTGTAATACTTGTATGATGTGTGGTACCTTAATCTATGTTATTTACACCATTAATATAAATAGAAGAAGCTTATTATATTTCTTTCAAGTTGCATTTTGGCATTTTCATCTTCCAAGTCTTCTTTTGTAAATTTTTGGGATTTTGTAAGATTAGATATAGATGTGTTTGTATCCTCACGAGACACACTCCGAGAGAAAATTAAGACACTTTGGCCTCATGGTGATACATACAAAATTTAGACTCATCAGGAATTCATCTTGTGCATATTCAACTTTATTTTCTCTTATTATTTTTCTTGTAATTTCTCATGCTTTTAGTAGTTCCTTGCTCATTGGTTTATGCAATCATTAATTCTAGCTTCAATCCCCTCTAGATGAGAAAACATACAATCTTTAGTATGTTCAGGTTTACATTTTTATAAGGTTGAGATTATCTATGTTTCCATCCTTAAATGTCTACCACAAATTTCAATTACTTGACTTCGTACTCTAGTATCTGACATATATGAGTAAACATGTGGTGGACAGATAATGGAATCAGATAATTACATTACTTTAGCAAAATCTTTCTATCGTGTAATAACAACTTATCTCGAGACTACACAAAATTCCTCTGGATATAGTCTTCCATCACCAAACAAATATCTCGACACAGTTATATGGATATTTTTGTTTAATAAGGTGAACATGTTAAGAAAGACAAAGTGTGTTCTTTACATGACCATCTTCATAAACAAAAATAACCACAACCATCTCGATCTACTTGCAAAATAGGGAGAGACCATGCAATGGGTTGTCGTTATTACGTTCTCTTTCCCTTTTCCATAACTACCCCTAGCTGGTATTATGTCTATATGTTGGCTTAGTGATGTAAGATTATATTCAATCTATGTCATAATATTAAGTTGTCTATCCTTAATCAAGTTTCATTATGCACCAAGCTCTAAGTACTTAAGTCATTATCTTATTTAGCTTAGCTATAGTATAGGGGTCTTTGTAATACTCCCGTAAATCATTCTCCTGATAACTTATTTAAGTTATGGACTAACTATTAATTTCCATTTTAATAATATCATTTAGTTTTCATCATAAGTTTCTCGATTTAAGGAATATTTCGGTTCATTAATCAAATATTTTATTATCAAACCCTCTATAGACACAAAATCTATGCACTTGGATACATTTCTAGGTCCTAAATCATACTAATGTATACATGATTCATAAGCAAGAAAACTAGTTGGTTACAGTTCCTTTTGGTCTTTTGGTTTATTTATATCTTTCACTTTACTAAATTTACACATCTTACAGTTCTACCGACACTTGATTGATTTACATTTTAATGGCCTCAGAAACTAGCGCCTAGTTAGGACATAAGCACCCAAACACTCTTGTCCCTCTCTTTCTTCTTCTTACTCTTTTGGGTCCTTTTCACTTCTTTGTCACTTTTTAACACTTTGTGTTGGCCTTTTAGTTGTCAATTACAAAATTGGAACAAGGTTGTCAATTACTTAGTTACTTTTTATAAATAAGGTGCCAAACACTATAAGCATTATCTATCACCACTTAAGCTTGCACAAAAGCACAAGAGCGCTACAAAGTAAATATCTAGCACATCCATAAAAGGGTCAATGGTTGCATTGATTTGTATAAACTGGATAGGAGGGGAGCTCATTATATTCCATCACACACATTTTTCATATTTGGGACAATCTAGATCTAGCCGCTATCATCCCGAAAATTACATAAGGGAAACCTAGGACACACACACACACACACACACACACACACACACACACACACACACACACACACACACACACACACACACACACACACACATGCATACAGAGCTACAGGAATCGAGATGTAGTGTAATGCTAGGTCAGAAGTTCACTCTTTGGGTTACTATCAGGGTCAATCTGACTCCCCATTTTACATCTTATTTTATTAGATTTGATGTGTTTTGTGGGCATGTGTAGTTATTCATTTTTTTGCATGTTATAGGTGCAATCAATGATCTAACAGTTAAATTGGAGCAATAATGAGTGACTAATAGTGAAGATATTTTGAGGTAGAAAAGACCAAGTTCTGAGCATCTGAGCAGACACAGATGCCTATCTCAGTTACTAGCACCTAGGGCGCTCATGTCCTCTTGTGGTGCTTTTGTCCCTTACATTCTTGATGTTCTGAACCTTCATCGATTCTTTGCAATGTTATTTCCAACGATGTTCCAACAGATACATAGTCACAATCACTCTCAGGTTGCACAAAATCAGCTAAGTCATCATCCCTCTCATTTTCTTAGGGGTTTACATTATTGAATGCTTAGTGCTTGCACATTATTATGTTTAATCATCTCAATATCATTTTTAATGGTAAGTTACTCTAAAATGAGATTTAATTCAAATTAGATTAATTCATTTGGTGAACCCATACGCTTATTTGAACACTAGATCTTAGTCTTGCATATTACTTTCATCTTTCTTATAACCTAGATACCCTTTGATCCTTCCATTTTCACCAACATGAGTGTCTCTCTCCCGGTTTCTTGTATGTCAATCCCAAATGTGAGTGAAAAATACAATCATTTTTTTTTCTAACACTTACATTCATCTTAACACTTCTCCCAAATATGTTTACCATAGATTCTCTATGACATATTATCTTTACATCTACTCAAATTTCTTCTCAATCTATTTTAGAAAATGATCCACCCCTTTAAATTCAAGTTTGCATCCATAATATAGGGGTTAAAAGAGCTTTATTGTATAATGGATCCGGTCTTAAAATTTGTAATATATCATTCCTTTAGCAAATTTTCCTTTCCAAAGTCTTCTTAACTCCCTCATCTATTTGTATTCGCATCTTTGATAATATTCCTAAAAGGGCCATAGGTAGAATCACACTTCTTGTTACTGTTGGGCCATGCACTTTACCTGTTGTAAACACCATATAATCACACACTTATTCCTAGTATTATCCCATTTCACTTACTAGTTCATATCCATTTATAGTTGCTTAATACAATTAATTAATCATTTCACCTTGTTAGGATTAATTAAATTAATCTCTAATACAACTTAGCTAGCTTAATTATCATTTATTCAATAAATGATTAATTACTTATTTTGCACATTATAGCTAGTTAAGTTAAATAACTAATTAGGAAAATACACTTATTTTCCTTGTCAAAAACCACTTAGGTTCCCTTTGGACCTCACTTGGACTCCACTTCATCATCCCAATCGAATCCACTTGAACACCACTTCACCAGTAAAATCAATTGCACTTCTAGAATCCTAGAAAGGTCTGGGCAATTGAATTTCACGTACAACCATCTTTCCTGACGCAACTTTTGCAACTGAATTTATTTAGTGCCCCTATTGAGAATAAATTAATTCAAACTGTTTGACTTCCCTAAACTGCTATTTTTAGCATGTGCATTAAACCACTTGCAACCACTTTCAACCACTTTCAACCACTACTTAGCCTCTATAAAAGAGAATGCTTATACCTTTGAAAATCCTCTTGACTTTTTTGATTTCTTGTACACTTACTATACTACCTTTCCTTCCAATATCTACATATTAGAAGCTATATCTAAGCCAAACTTGTGTTCGTAGCATTGTTAAATCCCCATTTGGAGACCACTTTATATATCACCCACAATCAACCATTTATAAGGTTATACAAGCTGAAAGCTTCCCACAACCTTATTTGAGGTTTGCAAGGAAGAAATGATAGGAAGGTTTGCATATTATTTTTTTTCTTCCATTTTAGTTTGTTTTTCCATCCATAATCCCGTCCCATTCCCTGTAATTGTAGACACTAAATCACACATTTTGGGTGTATTTTTAGGTCATGATCAAATACCACTATTGATATGATTCCTAAGTGAGAAAAGTACTAATTGGCCAAGGCCTTTAGTCTCTTTCCTTGCTTTCTGGTTTTCTTTTGTTCCTAAACACCTTGCCCAGTCTGACCTTCTATACTTCAATTTTTACGAGCTTGGACACTAGCACACAACCAAGACGCTAGCACCCAGGTGCCCCCATCCCCTCTTGGCACCCCAACCTCTTTTTATCTTGCTCACATCTTTTGGTTCTTTTCTAGCTATTGGGAATCTTATTCTCTTGGTGTTCTTACTTTTAGTGTTTAATTACTAAATTCAAATAAGGGACTCATATAAATACAAAGCTATGTGACCATAATAAAGGACCAAGAACTAAACATCTATTACTATCACCTAAGGTTGCATCCAAAGGAATTAAAAAAACATCAAGGCATCCATCTAGCATCCCTCGAAGGGACAAGGGACTGCATTTTTCTACATACACTTCATAGGAGGGGAAGTTAATTTTTCCATGCACACATCTATCTACATTTTATACATCTAACTATTTCTCGCTACTATGTACAACTTGCATAAGAGCCACCTAGGCCATGATTCTATACACACAAAATACTACATGGAGTCTGAAATGTAGTGCAACACTTAGATAATAAGTTCACTCATTTGGGTGACCTCTACAGGGGGTTCATTAGCTAGGTAATATCCTAACATGTGGGTTCATATTGAGGTAATTAAAATTAATAAAAGTAAAGTTAATATCGGTATCCATGAGGGGGTGAAAGGGTTTAATTCATTCATATTTTGAATCAGGTTTTGGGTGTAGCTTAGACAAGAGGGCCAAAGGAAAGTGAGTTTTAATTTTAATATAAAACTAAAACATTTGAATCCTAGTTTTTAGAACTAAATATATTAACATTACAATTTAATGAATGTGGTCATAAAGTTAAATTATAATCTCTTTTTGAATAAAGAAATCTCAATTAAGTGTTTCTTAACCAATAAATAATATGATGGTAGAAAATTTGGATTGAGTATGCTTTTCAACACAAGTGGTATTATTTCACCATCTTAATTATTCGAAGAACTATTACTAAATGATTAAAGATTTATATTTATAAGGTAATTTATAATAGGTCTTGAATGACTTCAAACTATATTTCAGAGAAAATGGATATTAAAAAAATAGAGTGAGAAATATGATATATTTTATGTTTAATATATTAGGGTAGAAATAAAAAGGGGTAAATAAAATTGTCATGGAAAAATGGGTAAGTAAGGTACATAGAAAAATATGGGGTATTTTCATTCTAATAATATAACGGGAGGGGATATTATCAATTGAATAATTCAAAGGTAAAAACTAGAATTAAGGGTATTCTTTAATACCCTTCGAATGCATGTGCTATACCATACTTTTACTAAGTGAACCCCCCGTGGTGACCTCCAGGGTCAGTCCAAATCTCCATTTGCATCATTTTATTTTTAGGATTTGATGTGTTTTTGGGTTTAGAAGGTGCTCTTTCTTTATGCAAGTTTCATGAATATTTGGTGAATAAGAAGTATAGGTGACTAAATGCGACATCCAGCGAACATCTCGTGACCCTGAGAAATTGAGTTTATGAGCTTCTTAGTAGTCACAAGCACATAGAGGAGGTTTGCAGTGCCTCTGACCTTGCACATGCACCCTAGTCTCAACATTCCTGATAGTTATACATTTTTTTGGGCTCGGTTGAGACACTCTGCTCTCCTATTTCCCCATTTTTCTAGCTCGGCATAACTTCAGATTTATTGTGAATCAACTAAGTATTTTAGCCCTTATATTACAATTAGGGTTTCATATTTTTGTAGCCTACTTGTTTGTGTCAAATCTATACTTTATTTCATATCTATATCTACATTGTGACTTAATTTAGAATTTATATATTTCAATATTTGTTAAATCATTTTGTGAACTCGACTCATTAGAGCACTCTTGGATCCTCATTTCATCACTTTTTACATTTATTTCTTAGGCTCCTCTCATCATGGATATTTCTATTCATGATTTCTTGCTAGCCAATCCTGAGTGTCGTGTTAAAATCATTAATCTTTTGGCTACTACTCATATTCCTTCCACTACTCATCCGGACCTTGTTTATCAAAAATTTGTAAATTCATTTTCTCAATAGATTAATTTTCCATCTACTATAGCTGATAATATTTCTATGTATGAAAATGATGCTCCTCTACATATATGAGTTTGGATCAATAACTTGAGATTCAAGAATGCTTTAGTCGATACTGGATCAAAGCTCTATCTTTTTCCTTTATCATTCATTCAAGTTATAGGCCTTCCCACATCTATCCTTAACCAAACATCTATTTCTATTCAAGCATATGATTCCACTACATGTCCATGCATAGGCACTATCGCCTTGCCACTCACAATAGGAAAAACACTATTTTAGTTCTATTTTTTTCATTGACATCCCAGTTTCATATAATTTCTTACTTGGTAGGCCATGACTTCACAAAATGCAAGAAGTTTCTTCTATAGTTCACCGATGTGTTAAATTCCTACATGAAGGCTTTGAATATGAATTTATCAGTAATAGTACACCACTCCAATATTAAAGTTCCTAGATCTAGCCACTACATTAACTATTTCGGATTCTTCCACCATCCATCATGTTGCTGATCTATGACCTATGAACTATTCATATAACTTACCTCCACTCGAAGGGAACCATTTGTACACTAGATGTTGTTCCATCCACTTTAGGATCCCCCTTCTACTAATGTTATGGTATTTTATCGGGGTCTATCCATACATCGGATTTCATACCACCTTCATTGTCTCCTCATGAGAAACTTGTGTCTACAATACCTCCCTTCACATGCACTCTTGTCATGAACAATGCTTTCTGGTCACACATCCCATTCGATCTCACTTGGTATGACACTATTTTCATGCTCGATGGTAAGACTCGATTCATTTTACACTCGATGATGTCTTACCTCCACTAGATTCACCAAAACTATATAATGGATATGTTTACATTATTGTTACCTATGACCTCCGAGTATTTCATTTATTAGTCTTTGTTTCATGCAATCAACACATTTTTCCACTTAGTTTTGGATAATCATGGCTTGACTACATTGGTGGCACATTAGATCCTAATCATATCGACATTTAATTTCCCATGCCTTTTGGCCGCATTTTCATTTTCTACGATTCATTTCTCATATATTCACAAAATATCACTCATTGGTACACACATGGTTGTCCACGAACACTTTTCACCAATGAAGAATATGCAATGGGCATGTACAATCTACACCACAATGGCTCTTTACTTTATCAACCACATATTATTGCTTACCAAGTCTCTGATGCATCTCCATTCAGGTTTTGACCATGATAATGATGATATCTTAGATGACATTACTTGATCATTCTCGTCATCACATATTTGGAGTCATCATCCTTATTCTTCTTCCCCCTTATAGTATCATTAGGTATCTTAAAATTCTACTATTTCACCTCTTGCTTCGCATCTAGTCTTTTAAATGCGTCTTACACATTTTGATACATCTGCATTGTCATCACCTAGATGATGCACTCTTGTGTTATGGTTCACACTTAATTGTTGAGGGCTCACTAAATTCATGAACCTCACATCACAACACACTACACACTTTGTGCATTCATAACACATCTTTCTTGCATACATTTAACATGACTCACTACCCTATAACACACTCTAGTTTCATGGTTCATACTTGATTGTTGAGGGTCTAAATCTGAAATGAACCTCACCATAATCACTCACTCTATACTCTCTATGCTTTATTGATCAAATATTTCTAGCACAAAATTCAAACCATTTCCCAATGACGCATTATTTTTCTATGGTTCATTCTTGACTATTGAGGGGTCTTTTATAAATGAACCTCATCTCATGCATACTCATTCACATTCTCTTGAGGGGCACCCTACCTCTATCACACTCACTCTACATTACATTCCATCTTACTCATAAAATACGTAGTCCATATCTTGGTTACACATTGTTCTTTCTTACTTATACTCGCATAATACATCTTTGTTACTATGTTATCTAGATACACTATATGTCATTATCTTTTCTATGTTGGCATGCTGCTACATAGGTGCTTTCATTGATACAAAACCTCATTAATGATAAAGTGTATGATGAATTAGGGTTGTTAAATTCTCTCAGTGATGATGACATAGAGATTAACATATGTTCATGGTTGCACATGTTGATTCAGTAAGGATTGTTTGTTCTTGTAAGCTTATTCAGGTGACTTAGCTAGCCTAGGTGATGGTTCATGGTGGTTATATCTTCTTGGTGGATTGAGAATAATGTTTGAATGATTTTGAGCATGATTATATATCTCTTGGGAACTAACATGAGCTTTACGGTGCAGATACAATTTGGTGACCATGTTTCAGGTGCTCATTTAGAGTAGGTATGGATGCTTTAGGAGATATGAGATTGAGATATGGAGATATATGATCTCATGGATGCATGTAAAAAGGTGTATCATGATGTATTGTGTATTTTAGGACATTTTGGAGTGTTTTCTTAAGGTTTTATGAGGTTATTATTGGTGCAAGATCACAAAGACCCCCGGATGCACATCAGGCTTCTAGGTTGATGTTCAGGCATCCAAAGTGTGATTACACAACATTGAAACCTCTCTACAAGTGTGGGACTTGTAAAATGAGAGAGGAATCTCCAGAGAAGGCTGGTTCCTGCTCCTAAACTACCTGCCACAAGCTATTCTAGTGCAGGCAAACTAATCTAAACCTAATCTAACCATGCCAAGGAGACAGAGAGAGAGAGAAAAGGGAAAAAAAGCAAAAGCCTACACTAAAACGGTGATACACCAGAGAAGGAGAATGTTGAACATCTATCAAAACTGCCATGGAACAGAGAGAGGTGAGCAATGGGAAGGATGGACAGATGCATCACAAACCCAAGGATAGATTTCACATAGAAAATGTCCCAAAACTCCATGAACACAGCTCTAGATCTGCAATGAACATTAGAACATGCACAAATACCTGCAATGAAGAGAGGAAAGAAGAGAACAAGAAAAAGAATGAGCAAGGATGGACAGATGCATCACGAAACACATTTTTTGTTGCTCCAGAAGTTTGCACAGAACATCATTTCAATAGTAAAAGGCAAAAATTCCATAACAGAGCAGGGGAGGAGGTTCGAACTCCATTCTCAACCCTGGAGAAGAAAAGGAGGGAGGGCAGAGCAGAAAATATGAACCACCTCTTGAAAGAATCCCCCCTTACAATTTATAGGAAGAATGAGAGAGGGAGAAGAGAGGAATTCAAAATCTGCCCCAACCACCTCCATACTACATTTAAATCATATCATTATGGCGGTAGGTGAGATCCCCAACAACTCAAAATATGGCGAACTATATTTCACAATTTTAAGAGCTTGTTCCCACCCAATTAAAGATATCTAGTCATAGTTTGCTTCCCAAAAAGTCCAACCTTGCATGAATCCGAGCTCCCACCAAAAGTTATGCCATCTAAATATCTCGCGCTGTGGTCTGCTTCTGTCGGTGCTCAAAATGTTACGCCTCCTAAAAGTGCACCATAGGCACATCCATATGTGTGTCAACATCCCTTTATGTACACCAAGGGCATGACTTTTACCCTATTGATAGTCCGTTTCGTGCGCCATTTCCGTGCGCCAAGGCGCAACCTTTTCCATGTCGACACTCCGTGTCGCTCGCCATTTCGTGTGCTAAGGTGTAACTTTTCCAAAGTGTCGGCCGATCAGTCAGGTCATGCGCCAAGGCGCAACTTTTCCTCGTGTCGACAGGCCTCGTGTCATGCACCATTTTCATGCGCCAAGGCACAACTTTTCCATTGTCAACACTCAGATTGTGCGCCATTTTCGTGCGCCCTTTACTCGCGCTTGGAAATGTAGTAAATGTCGTGGATTTGAGATTCTTTGATTTCGTATCTACCCGGGGGGGAAGATATATACAACAATTTGGTGACTCAACGGGATCATCTGCCTGCTAGATGAATGACCAATAACCTTTGAAGCATCCATTGGGCATGGAGTCATCCGAACTTTGAAAACTTCCTCCGATTCTCTAGAAACCCATTGAACCTGGAGTTGACCTCACCAAAATGCCACTGAAATGAACTGTGCCAGAGCAAAACCAGCAACACCAAAAACTATGTACAGAACTGAAAATCATACATGAACCAAATGGAACATGCAGAGTGTGCATAAGCACTTCTTCTGCTGAAAGCAAACCTACCTACTCTACTCTAACCGGAGGCAAAGAGTGGGCTAAACAAACCCTCGCAATCGGTTGTGCAAAATAGCTTCCTTTCTTCAAAATTGGCAACCATGCAACTGATTTGGCATTGAACATGGCTGATTGTATGGATGGAAAATCAACAAGAAGCTGGTCTTCCACCCAAATCATCAAGGTATCACCAAGGAAAATTCAATACCTCTTTTAGTTGCTCTGCATTTGGATTGAAGAGGTATGACAACCGATCCTTGGTACTTTGTAGCTCACCCTCATGCTTAAAGCAAGCATGACTGTCAGTGGCTTCTCCTTTGGCTCTAATGAAGCCAAATACCTGATTGGGCAAGGTCTCGATCCATTGGGTATGCCCATTGCTCGATTTTCAACTCCCAAAATGGAGTTCTCTTGTAGACCCTCCCGAATGGATGGTGTGGAAGCAATGGTAGGACTTTTCTCCCTTTCTCTTCCTCCAATGAAGAACATGAAAGATTAAAATCTTCCAATCTTGGTTCCAAAGAGCTCCTATAAGATGCAGGCTGCTGCAAATGAATGCTCTCCTTCATGACAGCAGACTCAAGTGTTTGGAATGTGGATGATGAAAGAGAGAATGGTGGAAACTCAACCGGCTCTTCTCCATCAAAACAGCCTCCAAATCGACAAATAAGCTACCTCATTGTTGTCCTGCTGCAAATGCTCAACTTCCTCCATGGTGTCTTCTTGATCTCAGTAATTTGACCACCATGGTTTCCTTCACCCTCCAAAGATTGAGTTTGAGAGATCAAACTGCTCTTTAGTACTATAACTTGAGATAGATGAAGTAGAAAGAAGAACTGAAGGTTCTCCCGTAGCCTCGCTTTGTGCTCAAAGCCCTTGATCCGCAATTTTCTCCTCCATGGCTAGATTGTGCTCCTCTTCTCGCTGCAACAAAATCAGTCCCGCCACCATGGTTTCTACCTTAGCCTCTTCTGTAGGCTTAACCATCAAGGGGATCTTTTTCATCCCAAATTTGGCAGCCCAAACCTTCAAGTTGTCTGTCGTTTCTTTTCTGTTGGGATCCTCTTCTTGCTGTCCTTGATGACTGATTTTTGCAATTTTTTGTGGTGGTGGAGGCAGTGAAACCTCTTGTTTCTTTGGAGGAGGGGGTATTTATGTTAGCTCTTGTGGAGGGGATGACTGTTTGGAAGGAAAAAGGAAAGAAGAATCGAGATGAGGTGGAAGACTGGGGGTGGATACATGGGATCAACATTTGGGACAACAGATGGAGAATTTGGAATTTGCAATTCCAAATGAGATGGTGCTGCTTGAGTAATGGGAAGACAAACACCAAATGATGGTGCAGAACTTACCCATTGACAAGGTTGTTCAACAACAAGTGTGTAGGCCTCTATTTCTACTGTCCATTGTGCAAGTTGGGGCAGCATCTTCATCATGAAGTCCAGCTTCTCCTGAGGGCTGAAGTGTCTTGGAAAAGGGCCTCCCCATGGACAAGGAATCCTGCAACCAATTCTAAAAGCTCTCATTTGAGCTATTGCTCGGATCGCACCATCTTTACCTCCATCTTTTGGATTTTCTCCAACAGACCACAGCATCTTGCATCTCGATGGTCTTCATTATATGCATACTCTTGTTCTTGAAAGCTCCATAGCCAAACCGACTTTGGCACTTCGCTCATATGGGTATGCATACTAATCTTGAACTTGTTCAAAATTCTGATTTGGAGGATTTATAAAACATGTTGGAGGTGTGATATACTTGTTATTGTTGATGTGAATTCCATGATGGAAATGAAGTCATGATTGCACAACTTCATGAAATGGAAAGAATGAAAGAGATGGAAAGAAAGATGTATGGAAATGGATGAAAACGGGTCTCGCAACTCGTAGAATGAGTTATTAACCGGATGGAGTCGCCAGATGTGCTTTTGAAAGTGCCTCCAAAAGGATGAATCTTTAATAAGAACACACCAACTCACAAAGATAAAGTGAAAGACCTCTAAGGTCCCACCGGGCGTGCAAAACTATTGGTGCAAGATCACAAAGCACTCCCCGGATGCACATCGCTTCTAGGTTGATGTTCGTGCATCCAAGGTGTGATTGCACAACATCAAACCTCTCTACAAGTGTGGGACTTGTAAAATGAGAGACGAATCTCCGAGAGAAGGCTAGTTCCTGCTCCTAAACTACCCGCCACAAGCTATTACAAAGTGCAGGCAAGCTAATCTAAACCTAATCTAACCATGCCAAGGAGACAGAGAGAGAGAAAAAGGGAAAAAAGCAAAAGCCTACACTAAAACGGTGATACACCGTAGAAGGAGAATGTTGAACATCTATCAAAACTACATTGGAACAGAGAGAGGTGAGCAATGTGAAGGATGGACAGATGCATCACAAACCCAAGGATAGATTTCACACAGAAAATGTCCCAAAACTCCATGAACACAGCTCTAGATCTGCAATGAACATTAGAACATGCACAAATACCTGCAATGAAGAGAGGTAAGAATAGAACAAGAAAAAGAACGAGCAAGGATGGATAGATGCATCACAAAACACGTTTTTGTTGCTCCAGAAGTTTGCACAGAACATCATTTCAATAGTAAAAGGAAAAATTCCATAACAGAAAGCGGGGAGGAGGTTCGAACTCCATTCTCAACCCTGGAGAAGAAAAGGAGGGAGGGCAGAGCAGAAAAGATGAACCACCTCTTGAAAGAAGCCCCCCCTTACAATTTATAGGAAGAATGAGAGAGGGAGAAGAGAGGAATTCGAAATCTGCCCCAACCACCTCCAGACTGCATTTAAATCATATCATTATGGCGGTAGGTGAGATCCCCAACAACTCAAAATATGGCGAACTGTATTTTGCATTTTTAAGAATTTTTTCTCACCCAATTAAAGATATCTAGTCATAGTCTGCTTCCCAAAAAGTCCAACCTTGCATGAATCCAAGCTCCTACCAAAATTTATGGCCATTTGAATATTTGCGACAGGTCTACTTCTGTTAGTGCTCAAAATGTTGCGCCTCGAAAGTGCACCATAGGCGCATCCATATGTGTGTTGACATCCTTTATGTGCGCCAAGGGCGCGACTTTTCCCCTGCCGATAGTCCATTTGTGCGCCATTTCCGTGTGCACCAAGGCACAACCTTTTCCATCTCGACACTTCGTGTTGTGCGCCATTTCCGTGTGCCAAGGCGCAACTTTTCCAAAGTTGTCGGCTTGATAGCCTGTCGTGGCGCCATTTTTGTGCGCCAAGGTGTAACTTTTCCCGTGTCGGCAGATGCGTGTCGTGCGCCATTTTCGTGTGCCAAGGCACAAATTTTCCATTGTCGACACTCGTGTCATGCGCCATTTTCGTGCACCCTTTACTTGTGCCTTGGTAATGCAATAAATGTCAGGGATTTGAGCTTCTTTGATTTCTATATCCTCCTGTTGTCTGTATCTACCCGGGGGGGAAGATATATACAACAGTTATTTCAATTGACCCTAGCTTCTACAGTGTAAAATCCTAAGGGGTAATTATGTAAATCTCAGTGGCTAGAAATATTGAGAGGCGATTATGAAATTCTGATGATTAGATATGTTAGTAAGGTGTGTCCTTATGTTATGGGAAAAATTGAATTTTTCAAGATATTAGGTTTTTGGTAAAACAAGGTCAAGAACAATGCTATTTCTAGCTCTAATTGAAACATCTAATGCTCACCCTGAATTGTGTGCTTTACATAGGACCTTTTGGATTTTAGGGATGTTTCTAAATCGAGCCTAAAAGGTTTCAAAAAAATAATGAGATCATTTCATTGTCACATTTTTATGAACGAATGTTAAGAAGGTAAACAACTCATTATGTGTTTGAAACCCTAACTTGAAATCAGTTCACGAGAGTTGCTTGCTAAGTGGAAATTTTTTCTTGATAGTGATTATATGATGATTGGAACATGTATAATACTCCTCCATATTTCCACAAAGGTGTGGTAAATGTTATGGTGACGAGTGGACCCCACTCAAACAGTTCAGTTTCGAAAGAATTTTTTTTGGGACAAGGTTGTCCAAAGGAGTTGCAAAAAAAATGGGCATTGTGTGACTTATTTAAGTTTTTATTGATTTCAAAAAAAAAATCAATTCATGGTCATGCATTTATATGGTAAAGTGTGATTCATTTAGGTTGATTGATCAAAGGGCAGTTTTGGAGTAGTTAGAAGCAATTTTTAGTAAAATGAAAATTTCAGGAGTTATAGGTGGATTTAGGAGGTGATTCAAGTTGCGTTGGAAAGATAATTCAGATATATTTCCAGTAATATAAGTTTTGTTCATGATGATGAGGTATGATTTATATTCTAGGTCAGTTTGTGGACAAGAATATTTTTTAGCTTTCCAGGACATAATTGTTTTCCTGAAAGATTGAGTTTGTTGGAGAATGAGATGGATTGGGTGATCTGTGATATCACCTTGAATGTGAAGATGGAAAAATTTGAAATCCAATGAATCACTTTTGTGGACTTAAAAGTGTTAGGAATGGTGTTAACCAGCTTGCTTTTTGAAAAAATTGTTTTAGGCAACTTAATTTGGTGAAGGAAAAAGTTGATGTAGTTTGAATTAGTGGACATTTCATGAGCTCTAGATCTTTTTTAGAATTATTCTAAAGGTTATTTAATTTTTATAAAAAAAAATCATTCCATAGTTGAGGTGTTATTTGATGATCTTCAAGCCAAAATTTGAAGACATGGTGCTGGAAATATGTGTTTTGTGAAGGCAATTAGCCATTGAGCCCATTAAACAAAATAATCTGATTGGTTCATGATAATTGAGACCATGGATGATGTTTAAATATAATTTTAAACATGTGTGGTATTTTCTAGAGCTTGGATAAAAAACAAATTGGTGATAGGATATTTTTCTCATCCCAATGATGGCATTTTGAGGATTTTTAGTGCATGGAAAGTTGTTTTTGACTAAGCCAAACCATATGGGTCACTTGTAGCTGTTATTAAAATTATATGGGATTTTTCTAAGATGAATTGATCATAAAAAGGAGGGAATTTATTTTTTGAATTTGAATCAAGAAACATCTTATAAAAGCATCGTTTTAGGTGATTTTTGAAGCTAGTAGTGTGTGTGCAAAAAGTGTGACCTAGGTGTAAGAGTTTTGCATGTGTATGAGCATGAATTGAGATCTGATCAAAGTGTGTGTCATGTTAAAGATTGATTTCAAGCATGATTTCAAGGGTTTTAAGATTTGAAAGTGAAGAAAGAGATAGTTTGTGAGAGATTGAAGACCTAGGGTTTGAACAAGAGGTTCTAAGCTGAATTTATGATATCTATTAGTTGTGGCAACAACAATACTTCATATATATTCTTCATAAATTAGTTCAGTGGGTTCTTGATCATCTTGGGGGGTTATATCCTCCTTTTGGAGTATATTCTTCACAAAATTAGGGATTAGTGCTCCTTGTAGGATTATAGCTCTATTAAACTAGGGGTTGGTGCTTTTTGTGGGGTTGGTATCAATATAAAGATTATGTTTCAATGGTTTTTCTTCCCTTGAGGGTTTCCCAGCTTATTTCTTGCGTTTTGTGTTAATTTTCTTGCTCATCTTTCAATTCTTATGTGATATTTTATTATGTGCATACATTGATGGATAGTTAAGTGAATTTGTGTTTTGAATAAGCAACCTGAAATCTGATATAAAATTTTGTAAGAACCGATTCAAACCCCCTCTCACCCATTATGGTTCCAACAATTGGTATCAAAGTAGGTCATTTTGGATAAGTTTGAGGACTTGAAATGAGATCCTTGAAGCACAAAAATGGTGAGTGGTTCCTCTGATAGAAAGGAACCTTTATTTGATGGTGTGAATTATGCTTTTTGGAGCTTGAGGATTAAGACCTATATCATGGCTCTATGGTTTGATGTTTGGGATGTTGTGGAGCATGAATATACTCCTCCTACCACTACTAATGCTGAAAAGAAGGATTTTAGTGCCATCATATGTGGCCTTGGTGAATCTAATATGGGAAAAGTGATGCACTAAAAATCATCAAAAGAGGCCTAGGAGAAGCTTCAAGTTTTGTATGAAGGCGAATAAAAGGTAAGAATTGCTAATATTCAAAATTTTAGAAATCAGTTTGAGTATCTCAAAATGAGTGATGATGAATATATTGTTTCCTATCTTCTTAGAGTTGACAAAGTGGTCAATAACATGAAAGGGTTAGGTGAAGATGTGAAAGAATAAGTTGTTGTTCAAAAGGTCTTAAGGTCACTAACTCCAAAATTTAATTCCAAAGAAGAAGCCAAGGATTTGACTCAGCTGAAGATGGATGATCTATATGGCACCTTGACTTCTTATGAGATAACCGTGATTTACTCTAAATATATAAGAAAGAGATAAATTTCAAAATGGAGAAGATGGTAAAGGATAAGAAGGTCAAAGTTGATGATGCTACTCATTAGACAGATGATGAAGAAATTTTTTCCATGGTACCTATAAGGATGAATATTGGAATTGGAAAGTACAAGGGTAACAAGGAAAATTTTAAGGAACCCACCTGAAAAAAACTTATAGAAATCATGGTGAATATGGTTGGAACCAGATTCTTGGTTGGCAAATTATCTAAAATCAACGTTCATGGCATTGGAGAAATATAATATATTTTTGAAGGAAATTGTAGATGGAGTGGTGAATGAAGGATAATTCATTGGCATGAAGGATATTTCTTGCACAAAACACATTTTAAGTCCAAATGGAGGTCTACCACATGTTCCCCTAATTGGCACTTTTCTTTGCCTAGTTGTGGACCTAAAAATTTATTGAATTGGTTCATTCCATGGGCTTGGAGTCCACGGAATGCATTTTCCTTTAGGATGCCCAAAATCCCACCACATGTCCACCCGATATTCAATTCCAAGCATTGAGGCTCCTTTTGCATACCTTTACACTTAGGTGCCTGGAATGGGTGACACTTGGCCACTCCTCATGTGCCGAGGATTATCAAAAGTTTTAGTGGATTCCTAGGAAGTTAGCAGAGTCTTTTAAATTTTTTAGGTCTTATAAAGGTTTAATGACTTCCAATATAGATGTGTGTGTGTGTGTGTGTGTGTGTGTGTGTGTGTGTGTGTGTGTGTGTGTGTGTGTGTGTGTGTGTGTGTGTGTGTGTGTGTGTGTGTGTGTTGAGAATTTAATAAAATTTCAAATAAATTCCTAAACATGTTGGTGAATGAGACCAAATGAACAAGAAGGTTCCATAGATTTTTGGAAATCCAATAATTTTTCAAAACCCCAACCCATCTATCACGTGACAATTCAATAAAAAAACCATGCTTTGGGATTAGAGATCCATTGGCTATTCACATGGGAAAAATTATTATTTGTGGATTTTTTGGGCAAAATGTGGTCACTGTCATGGTCATAAAAATAGCCAAATTCATATTCCATAATTCCTAATTTTAGCCAAATTATGAATATTAGCCACTAAATTTTTCCCTAAAGGGTAAAATTCCTTTAAAATGCTTTGTTTGTGGTAAAATAGGTCATTTTGCTACTGAATTCCCTCATAGACATGATAATAAAGAAAATGATGATCATGAAAATAAAAATCTGAAGTATGACCCAAATAAGAAAGGATTCAAGATGGCAAATTTCAAAAAGAAGAACACTAATATTTTCTTTACCAAGAAAGTGGACTATTACTTTGAAGCAAGTAGTGAAGTTGATGGATTTGATTTTGAGTTTTAATCTGATCACAATGATACAGGTGATGGAGTTATCTTCATGAAAAAGAAAGTTATGAGATCCTCTAGTGGAGGTTCTACCTTTCAGGTGATCTTTCACATGATTCTTACAAAAAGAATGAAGGAAATGATGATGATTTAAGGCTTGATTCATCATGTGTTCAATCAAAATTAGATCATGCTAAAAATATAATAAATTGACTCCACAAGTCAAGGATTATGAAGAAAAGACTCAAGAACTAGAAGGGAAACATTGGACCATTTCCAAAACTCTTGACGGAACTGTGAGAAGGTTAGAGATGTAAATGAGTAACATGACACTTAAATAACAATCTAAATAAGAAGAAGTGATCATAATTAAGAAATAAATCTCAGATGTTATAAGTAAGGTGAAATCATATCAGAAATTTGAAGAGAGTACTAAGGCTCTTGATGATCTCTTAAGAAATCAGAAAGTTACAAGTGACAAAATTGGTTTGGGCTTCAAATCTGAAGTCAAGGATGATAAAGTGATACAATAATACTTTGTTTCAAGAAAATAATTAGGTGAACCAAGCACCAAGGAAGGAAAGGAAGAGACCTGCATCAAATAAAATAAGAAGACCAAACCAATTAGGTAACCTAATGCCTCAAGGTATGAAAGATATTTTAATGGTTATTGTTATACATGTAATGGATTTGTTTATAGGGCTATGGAATGTAGAAGTTATTCTAGAGATATTCATTCATGGAGAGACCATAAAAGTGATCTTGTTAAAGATGTTATATGCTACAAGTGCAATGAGATAGGCCATGTTGCTAGTGTTTGTTTGAAAGATACATCTATACATGTTGATGGGTTCAAGAAGAACAATACAATGGTGTGTTACAGTTATAATCAGGTTGGTCATATGGCAAGGGACTGTAACTTTGGATTCTCAATACAAAATCGAGTTGTTCAAGGTCCTAGAGTTCAAGGAGATATTTTTTAAAGGCCTAGAATACATGATAATTCTCCAAGAAGGACTTGGGAACCAAGAAAAATCGTGATGCTTCATCAAGGGCATTTTTTGATAGAATAAAATTCATAAATCAAATTTCTGATAAGAAACAAGAAGTATATGGAGTTCTATAGGTATCTAAGAGGGCTTGGGACCTCTCCAGGACCTCTTTTTAGATTGTCATGGTGTTCATATACATCTACTACTTCTTAGAGGTGTATTAGCTCATATGAAGCATTGGAGTGAGGGGGGGTTATTTGAGTCAAACTGTGCCTCCTCTATGATTATATTATGTCCTCTAGTGTCATTTAGCATGTTCTTTTGGCTCAGTTTGTATGGTTCAATTGAGAAATGTCAAAGATCTTAATCTTAATTTATGCTTGAGGTATGTGTTTGCATTTTTATGATGTACAACCATTATGAGATTACTCAATGTATGTAAGGGTTATTTTTTGGTAACATTAGTAATTTTTTGTGTCATATCATTTATGAAAAGATCATCTTTTAGTTTGAGTTAGTTGATTGGTTGTGTTGAATGAGTCTATGGATTATGGTGCCTCATGGTGTCAAGTTTGAGTCAAGTGGAGTATTTGAGTTTTTCATGAGTTATAGAGGCAAGTATCAAGTATTCCTAAAAGTATATGATGTATGTCTAGTTATGTTCTTGTCTCAAAAGGTTATTTGAGAACGTCGTAAGCCATAAAAGATACTTCATGTTAAGAAGTCTGCATTGGTCATTATGAGTGGTCTTGGTATGCATATTGGTATATGTATCTATGATTCATGTGTCAAGTGTGTCAAGGTATGTTAGTAAATCTAATAGAAAGTTTGAATATGTTTTAAGTCATCAAGTTTTATAACTTGATCCGATCACTATGGAGAGCATGGTCTGTGAATGTGTTCTTGGAAGTTGTCAATACAAGAAAAAGTAGTTTTAGTTAATAAAACTCTATTCATGCCTCCAAATCATGACACAAGTTGTTCAAAGTGATAAAAAAATGTTTCTATAATGGTTTATGTCAAGATTGATTTCATAAGAACAAAATTTGGGCATTTTTGTAGCTTCTCTCGCCATGAATGGTTTTGACGATGGCCATAGAGAGGTACATATGGAGTGTGGTGTTTGAAGGTCTAAATTTTGGTGTCCAAGGCCAAAAATTATCACACATCATCTATACCATGTTGGCCTCATGATTCGTATGGTTTCATAGCTAGATGAAATCATAATTTGGTGGAGTTCATGATAGTATTGAGAATTGACTATGGAGAGTCTAAAGACCTAATTTATACTATGTATTTTGCAAACTGGGTAAGTTTTACTCAAGGGAATGATAAAAGAATTATGAATCAATAAATATGGCCAAATGAGTGTTTAAAACTGGTATGTTTCTTCTGTGAAGATGATAACTTTAAAAATTAGATGTGTTTTTCATTGTCTCAAGGCCTAGTAGAATGTGAATGAGCATTTGATAAAGTATAGAAGGTATAGTGAATCCTTTGATGTTTCTCAGATTCTTTATGATTTGAGTAATATTTTAAAACTCTTAAAAAGTGTTATATGGCCTTAAGAAGATCAATTTATGAGATGATTGGCTATTGTGTTTTCTTGAAACTCTATGGACAGATATCTTGCTTTTCCATAGGCTTGTAGGTCTGTACTTGGTGTGAGAAGTTGGTTTATATCATCTTTGATTGATTTGTGTCTCATGGAGCATGTGTAAGCATATGTGAAGAGGTCTAAATGGCTTGAAGTATCTAATAT
This sequence comes from Taxus wallichiana var. yunnanensis, assembly GCA_018340775.1. Lineage (NCBI taxonomy): Eukaryota > Viridiplantae > Streptophyta > Pinopsida > Cupressales > Taxaceae > Taxus > Taxus wallichiana. The sequence continues at coordinate 856,436,222 of CM031240.1, forward strand.
AGATTACCTCTAGTATTAATAAGTTGTATATTTTTCTTATGCATGTCATAAGTCAAAACTGTTAAGCTAAAAGTGTAGGGTGTATATGAGAGAGCTAGAGCATGTTGTTTATACAAGTATGAATGGCCTAACAAGTCTATTTTTGGTAAGCCATGTATCCCTTTATCTTGTTTAAATGTTCTTGAATATGTATATCATTTTAATTATGTAAGTGTGTGTCTTGTTGACTGGGTATGGTCATTGAGCTCCAAAATTTCCATCTATAGGCCTATAGGCTACAATAAAGTACTGATGAATTTTTTTAAAAGGTTACAAGATATATGTATGTTCTCTAAGGTTATGTATGTCAATTTATAGTGGTAGAGTACTTGTATTGACTCATCAATCTTGTTTGGGTCACAATGTTGATAGATCAAGATCTCAGTAGGTATGATAGGATGTTATAGTGCTGAATGGAGATCAAGATGTTGCTCAAAGTTGTATGGGTGTCCTCATGATAGGAAAGTACATATTTTTGCATCTTGATGGTATTCAAGGCAATTTGATGTGCTAAAATGTTATGTATCTTGAAAATTTTGAAGATATACATGGAGGTAGGTTGATGCTATGTTGGTTGTCAGTATACAAGGGAAAGAAAAGATGTTTCTACAGGTGTAAATAATGCTCAATATGTAAAAGGATATTTATGATAGGGGGAGTGTGTGTATGCTCTTCCGGAAGGTTGCATTGATGACTTATAAGTAAATTAGGTATGTACTGACTATTGACTCATAGGAAAAATATGTTAGGACATAAAGTTATGTTATCTCGATCAAATATGACTATTAATGACCTGTGTGAAAGAGCTTTAGGATAGTTTTGAAGTGTTTGGTCCATCTCCAAGCCAAGTAACCAAGGTAAAATGAATGTTTTTTTGTTTGCATACTAGATTGTGTTTTTATTTTATCAAAGGGAGTGATGGGATGATGATTCATGTATTGAATGATGTTTGAGAACTCATCAAAATTGGTCTAGAAAGCATTGAAAGGTCAGTTGAGGGATGTCGGTCTTTGTGATGGTTTGAAATCAAAATCGGTAAGAGAAAATAAATTTTGTGCCTTGTCAACTCAAGTAAGCCTAAAAATTAAGGTATGGTGGAACTTTTTCACTTGTGAACCATTATTGTCATTTTCATGCGATGATTCCCTCAAGTACATGACTGCAACAATGATCTCTTGAAGGTGAAAATAATTTTTTGCTGAGAAATGACTAGTTGTGCATGCCTAGTCCAAATGGATAATGGTGAAATTGCTCCTAGAAAGAGGTAAGATGTTACTTTCTTCATGATTTATGGCATGGTCATATAATATATGTGTGCTATTCCTAGGGGCGCTTAGTGTGTCATGCTTGAAAAGAGGCTAAAATCAGTTTTTGAGTGAAATTTCAAGAGTTTGAGTTGATTTGAGACTTTGGTTGATGTTTCTAACCAAATCATGATCATATAAAGATGAGGAAGATGAATAAGATGTTGGTACAGGTATCGTTTTTCATTAATGTAAAAATGAAGAGAAGTAAAGGTGGTTTTCCATCAATGGTAGAGGGGGAGATTGTTAGCATTTCGTTACATAGGTGTTCTCATTGATGAAAAACCTCATTAACAACAAAGAAGATGTTGAATTAAGGTTAGATGATGCTCGAGTTATGATGACATGAATATTTATGTATATTCATTGTTGCATGAGTTGATTTAGTGAGGATTTCTTGTTCTTGGAAGCCTATTCAGTGACCTAGCTAGCCTAGGTGATGGTGCATAAAGGTTGGAGCTTCTTGATGGATTTATAAGTATGTTGACATGAATGTGAGTGTGATTAGAGAGTTCTTGGGAACTAACATGATATTCAGGGTGTAGATACATGTTGGTGACTATGTTTCAGGTGTTCATTTAGATCAGGTATGGATGCTAGGAGATATGAGATTGAGATATGGAGCTATATGAGATCATAGATGTATGTAGAAAGGTGTATCATGATGTACGAGATATGTCGAACCTTTTAGAGTGTTTTCTTGAGGTGTTATGAGGTTATTTTAGTTGACCCTAGATTCTACAGTGCAAGGCCCTAACGAGTAGATATGAAAGTATTATTGGCTAGAAATATTGAGAGGTGCTTATAAAATTATGATGATTAGAGATGTTATTAGGGCGTGTCCTTGTGCTATGGGAAAATTTTAGGTTTTTGTGATGTGAATTTTGCAAGATATGAGGTTTTTGGTAAAATAGGGTCAAGAACAATGTTATTTCCAGCTTGGATTAAAACTTCTGATACTCACCCTTAATTGTGTGATTTGTATGGGACCTTGTGGCTTTCAAGGATGTTTCTATATTGAGTCTATAAGGTTTTACAAAAATAATTAGGTCATTTCATCATCACATTTTTATGAATGAATGTTAAGAAGGTAAACAACTTAATGAGTGTTTGAAACCCGATCTTGAAAGTTGTTTTTATATTTACTTCCTAAGTGGCCATTTGTTCTTGATAGTGCTTATATGATGATTGGAACAAGTAGATGTCTCCTCCAGCTTTCTAGAAGGGTATGGTTTCTAAAGATTTTTTTTTGGAATAAGGTTGTCAAAAGGAGTTACTAAAAAAATGGACATTGTGTGATGTATGTGAGTTTTTATTGATGTACAAAGAGGTTTCAGGTCATGGTGATGCAATTTTATGGTCAAGTGTGCTTCATTTAGGTTGACTGATCACAAGGTAATTTTAGAGTAGTTGGAAGCAGTCTTCAGTAAAATGAACTTTGCAGGAGCTATACGTGGAGTTAAGAGGTGATTCAAGTTGTTTTGGAAAGATAATTTATATATATATATAGTAATATAATTTTGCATCATGATGATGATTTATGATATATTTTCTAGGTCATTTTGTGGACAATAATATTTTTGGCTTTTAGGACATAAATCTGTTTTTGTTTAAAGATTGAGTTTGTTGGAGCATGACATGGATTGGGTGATTATTTATATAACTTGTAATGTGATGAGGGATGAATTTTTCATCCAATTAATCAATTTTTAGTTCTTGAAAATGTTAGGAAGGGATTTAACCAGTTACTTTTGGAATTAACTTTTTTAGGCAGTTTGATTTGGTGGAGCCAAAATTTGATGTAGTTTGAAGCAGTGGATGTTTCATGAGCTCTAAATTGTTTAGAAGTGTTCTATAGGTTATATTAAATTTACATCAAGTGGTCACATTCCATATTTTATGTGTTATTTGATGGTCTTGAATATGAAATTATGAACACAGGGTGTTGGAAATAGGTGTTTTGTGAAGGCAATACACCACTGGGCCCATTAAACTAAATAATTTGATTGGTTAATGATAATTGAGAGCATGGATGATTTTTAAATGTAATTTAAAAAAAAATAAAAAAAAAATTAAGAGTTTGGATAAAAATATTTTTGGTGATAGGAGATTTTTGTCATACCAATGATGGGGTTTTGATGATTTTTGGTGCATGGAAAGTTATTGTTTACTAGGCCAACTTATACAAGTTTATTTCTAGCTGTTATGACAATTACATGAGATTTTGTTAAATATGTATTGGTTGTAAAAAATGAGGGATTTTTGTTTGTTTGAATTTGAATCTAGAAAGAGCTTTAAAAAGTATTGTTTTAGGTGCTTTTTGAAGTTCGTAGTGTGTTTGTGATAAGTGTGACCTAGATGTGAGAGTTTTGCAGGTGTATGAGCATGAATTGAGATCAGATAAAGTGTTTTAAATGTTAAATATTTATGGAAAGCATGTATGAAGGGGTATGAATCTTTGAGAAGTGAAGAAAGAGATAGTTTGTGAAATATTGAAGATCTAGGGTTTGAACAAGAGGTTGTGAGCTGAATTTGTGATCTCTATGAGTTGTGTTAGCATAAATAATTCATATATATTCTTCATAAGGTGTTTTATTCAATAATTGATCATATTTGAAGGTTCTGACCTCCTTGTGGAGTAGGTGTTTTAGAAAATTAGGGGTTGGTGATCCTTGTAGAGTTGTAGCTCTATTAAAATAGGGGTTGGTGCTCTTTGTGGTGTTGGTGCCTCACTAAATTTGAAACATATCAATATAAATATTTTGTTTCATTGGGTTTTCTTCCCCTTGAGGGTTTCCCACATAATTCTTATGTCTTTTGTTAATCATCCTTCTCATGGTTCAATGTTTATGTGATATTTGATTATGTGCACACATTAATGGATGGTAAAGTGAATTTGCGTTTTGAATAAGAAATATTAAATTTGATTTAAAATTTTGTAAGAAATGATTCACCCCCCTCTTATTCCAAAAATTGGTATCAAAGAATGATCCATAAACTTCTACTTTGGAACTCTACGAATCACACAACTATGTTGTTCTACTTTCAACTTTGGAAAATTATAGATTTACTTGAAAAACTAGAGCTTCGTGACTGATTATCTAGTGTTATAGAAAGGAAATTGTAGAGTAGAAAAGAATTCAAAAAAAATTAAACACCAAAAATTTTATCCTGGAAACCTCCAAGGAGGAAAACCAATCGAGGAGGGGAACTGCTCTTTCTTCCCACTTTTATTGGTCTAATATAGACAATTACATATTACAATAAGTATGAAAAGAAGAAACAATGTAAACCTTCTCTCTAATTACTTGCTTTCTCTGTTTCTACACCTTTCTCCTATAATTCCACTCCAACACTGAAGATCTTACTCACTACTCTCATTAAAATCTGCTTCTCGATCTCTTTGGATCTTTGAATTCCCATTCTCTTGCTTCTTTCATGCATTTTTAGTCCTTCCCAAGTCCTCCCATGCATTGGAGGATGTGAAAGGGAATGGAAGGGAAGAGACGCAGATGGGCACTTTAAGCTTGCATTCATTCACGTTCCATTCTTCTTTTCTATTATAAAGTGATAGGACCGCCACCCTGAGCAGACCGCTGGTCACAGACCGCCGCCGCCTAGGCGGGGCGACGGTTTCAAGACCGCCACTTTGCAGGTGGTAGTTTTGAAACCGCCACTCTGCATAAAGCAGTGGTTCCTTTTAGAACCTCTGTTTACCTCATTTTATTCATTTCTCCTGTTTCTTCTTCTTGGTGCTGATGGAACTGATGAAGTGGTGTTTCTTTCTTAATCCCTATGGATCATACCTCCCCTACTTAGGAGGCTTTTGGTCCCAAAAAATCTTATTGGGGGAGTGTTAGAGGAATCAATTCCCTCTCGTGCTCATTCGAGTACCATTGGGTCTACCTTGATGTCTTCTCTTGTCCAACTTGCTAAGACTCTTGTGGATTTCTAGTTTGTTGCTCAAGTGCTACATCCTCCTCCGAGTTGCCTCAAGTATAATCCTCTTTGGAAGGTAACTTTTGTATCTTTCCTTCTTTATCATGCATAGATGGCATTAGTGGATGCGAGCTCTTGCAAGTTGCTATCGCGTGCATCTACATGACATATGGTCTAAAGGTTTATTTTCCAACTCGCTCAAGTATGACGAAGGTTCCATAATGTAGTGGTTTCGTCCTTTCCTATCTTTGTCTCTTGAGATGGATTGGTTGAATCCTCTCTAAATAGTTGTTTCTATAATCACCATCGTTCCTTGTATCTCCTCTTCTTCTTGATGTCCCATGGTTAGGTCTAATGAATCCGTAGGTAGATACGGTGAATGCATAGCTGAATTTTGATTTGCTCCTTGAATGAGCAGTTCCTGTGGTGGCTTCTTATGTAAAATATGACAAGTGTTATCCAAATTCTCCATCCTTTGGTCAAAAATATCTGTGCTCTCACATATATTTTTCTTTTCTTCCAATGAAAGCAAACAAAACTGATGATTTGACTAAATAAGTCTTGGTGCTTGGTTAGCACTTACCATAGCCTTCTTTAATTTGCTCTGGTGTTCCCAGATGTTAAAACTGACCCCATCCTTGACCCATTTGTACCGGTTCTCCCTCCTTATGAGCACTGCATCTTTGGCATGCAAGTAAGGACTATCAAAGACAACATCAAATGCATCAAGTGGAATAATATCAACCTCTGATACATCAATGTATTGGGTATTTATCCCAAATTGAATTTACACTTCCTTCTAACTTGTATTTCTACACCCTTCTTAACCCATCCCAATGGTTATGGATGTGGATGCACGTAAGTCTCTAGACCAAGCTGCTCTACAACCGCATTAGAAATCAAATTTGACTAAGAACCAAAATCTACTAAAGTGTTTACCTTAGTCTTCTTGATTTGGATTCTAATTTGAAATAGCTTACTCATCTCTTCTTCTTCTGCTGCCCTATACATGTTAGTGGCCATGCATCCCATCCTCTTATCTACATCTGAATCATCCTCAATCTCCACCTCTCTTTCTTTGTCTTCATAGTGGCCATGGATTTCTTGGAATCCTTGGTTCGGTGCTTTGGGTGCAATTCTAGATGCAACTTCCAACATGTGGCGTCAGTATGTCCATTTACATCACAATTCTTACAGAAATTCTTAGGATCTTTACAAGTATGCAAAGTAGTAGCAGCATGTTTACCTTTCCATTTACCTCTGCTACTTGTCTTGCCTTGTTCTTTGTCCTGCTATTCTATTGTCTGGTCTCCCTTTTCTCTATTTCTCCTTACTTATTCTCATCATCAATGCAAAGATGCTTGTATATAATCTTCATTGAGGTCCTTGGGCTTCATGGAGATTACCTTCCTCTCGAAGGTGAGTGTGAAGTCCTTCCAAATACTTGGTCAAAATGTCCTCATCCTCCAAGTCCATATTAAGCAACATGGCTTGTCTCTGAAATTCCATAGTGTAGTCTTGCATGCTTTGACTACTGCCCCGTCTAAAGTAATTCCACTTAATCACCATTTTAGTCTTATGGCTAATAGGATAGAACTTATCTCTAATCAATTCTTTAAAACCTTTCCAAGTACTGACAATAGGATGTTTCTTCTTCTCACAAGTGGCTAGATGGGTTTCCCACCAAACCAGAGCATTGCCTTACATTTTGAGACATGCAAAGGTGACCCTTTGTGCCTCAGTGACATTATGCACACTAAAGTAGAATTCCAACTATTTTATCCATCTATCTAGTAATTCTTCATCTACTTGTCCTTCAAAATTCTTTATTTCCACTTTTGTTTCAACTTTAAATGGTGTATGTGCAGATTTTACCTTCTTGCTTACAATTGGTGTATCTTCACGCTCTTCCCATTCTTCCTCTTTATGGATCTTTCCGATAGCAAATTTTTTGGCTAGTGCTCGAACCACCGAGTCCATGGAATCTTTCTTAACCAAATCCATCTTTTACAGATCTGAAATCTCTTCTTGTTTTCTATATAATCTATCCATCATGGTCTTCAGTATCTCGACTCTACGAACCAAGTTCTCTTCCTCCATTTGAGCTCAAACTCTCTATTTCCACTTCTTCATAGAAATATCTAGCTCACAAGGTAAAACTTCTTCACCTTTGGACCTTGTCACTATCATACAAAATCAAAAGAAAGATTCAAATACCAAAGTCCTGGATATATAATCAGCTCTGATACCAAAATGATCCGTAAAATTCTACTTTGGAACTCTACGAATCACACAATTATGTTTTCCTACTTTCAACTTTGGAAAATGATATATTTTCTTAAAAATTAGAGCTTTGTGAATGATTATCTAGTGCTATAGAAAGGAAATTGCATAGTAGGAAAGAATTCAAAAAACTTCAACATCAACAATTTTATCCTGGAAACCTCCAAGGAGGAAAACCATTTGAGAAAGGAAACTATTGTTTCTTCCTACTTTTATCGGTCTAATATAGAAAATTACATATTACAATAAGATTGAAAATAAGAAAAAATGTAAACGTTCTCTCCAATTACTTGATTGCTTTATTTCTACACCTTCCTCCTATAATTCCACTCCAAGATCAAGATCTTCCTCACTTGCTCTCATTAAAATCTAATTCTCAATCTCTCTAGATCTTTGAATTCCCATTCTCTTGATCTTTTCATGCATTTATAGGCCTTCCCATGTCCTCCCATGCACTGGAGGATGTGAAAGGGAATGGAAGGGAAGAGACACAGATGGGTGCTTTAAGTTTGTGTCCATTTGCATTCCATTCTTATTTTCTATTCTAAAGTGACAGGACCGCCGCCCTGAGCATATTGGCAGTCACAAGACTACTTCCTTGGGTGGGTGGCGGTTTTAAGACCTCCACCCTGTAGGGTGGCATTTCTAAAATCACCACTTTGTATAGAGCGAAGGTTCCTTCCAGAACCTCTGTTTACTTCATTTTATTCATTTCTCCTATTTCTTCTTCTTGGTGTGTCTTTCTGGATCCCTATGGATAAAAGAAGGTCCTTTTAGAAAATTTATATCACTTGAAAGGAGATCCTTGAAGCACAAAAGTGATGAGTGGTTCCTCTCGTTGCCAAGGCACCTTTATTTGATGGTGTGAATTATGATTTTTGGAGCTTGAGGATGAAGACCTATATCATGGCTCTTGGGTTTGATGTTTGGGATGTTGTGGAGCATGGATATACTCCTCTCACCACTACTTCAACTACTGATGCTAAAAATAAGGCTTGTAGTAATAACTCAAAGGTTTTTAGTGTCATCATATGTGGCCTTGGTGAATCTGAGATGGGAAAATTGATGCACTACAAATAAGAAAAAGAGCCATGGTTATGAGATGAGTGTGATTGACTCTAAACCAACCAAAAAAGATATATCTTTCAAAATGGAGAAGATGCAAAAGGATAAGAGGTCAAAGATGATGATGCTACTCATGAGATATATGATGAAAAACTTTTTTTTTTTTTTTCCATGGTTACTAGAAGGATGACTATTGGAACTAGTAAGTACAAGGGTAAAATTCCTTTCAAAAGATTTGTTTGTGGTAAAATAGGTCATTTTGATGTTAAGTTCCCTCATAGAATGATGAGAAAGAAAATGATGATCATGAAAGTGATTATGAAAAGAAAAATTAGAAGTATGACCAAAAGAAGAAAGGATTCAAGAAAGAAGATTTCAAAAAGAAGAACAAGAAGAGTAAATTGATACAATCTAAGAGGTCCATTCCTCTGAAGTAAATAGTGAATTTTATGGATCTTATTCTGAGTTTGAATCTGATCACAATGATATAGGTGATGAAGTTCTCTTCATGACAAAGGATGCTATGAGATCGTCTAGTGGAGGTTTTACCTTTTGGGTTGATCTTTCACCTGATTCTTGTAAAGAGAATGAAGTAAATGATGATTATTTAAGGCTTGAGTTTGCATTTATTCAATAAAAATTAGATCATGTTGAAGATAACAATAAGAAATTGACTTCACAATTCAAGGAGTATGAAGAAAAGATTCAAGAACTAGAAGGGAAAAATTGGGCCATTTATGAAAAGCTTGAGGAAAGTGTGAGAAGGTTAGAGATGAAAATGGGCAACATGACCCTTAGATTAAAATATAAAGAATAAGAAGTGGTCATCCTTATAGAAAGAACTCTTGGATGCTACAAGTAAGGTGAAATGATATCAAAAAATTGAAGAGAGTACCAAGGCTCTTGATGATCTCTTGAGAAACCATAAATTTGCATGTGACAAATCTAGTTTGGGCTTCAAATCTGAAGTAAAGGACAATAAAGTGAATAAAGAAGACTTGGTTTCATGTAAATAAGTAGGTAAACCAATCACAAAGGAAAGAAAGGATGAGATCTACATAAAAATAAATGAGAAGCTCAAGCCAAATTAGGCAACCTAATGCCTGAAGGTATGAAAGATATTTTAATGGTTATTGTTATACATGTAATTGATTTTGACATAGGGATAAGGAATGTAGAATTTCTTCTAGATATATTCATTCATGGAGAGACCATAGAAGTGATCCTGGTAAATATGTTATATGCTACAAATGAAATGAGATAGGCCATGTTGGTAGTGTTTGTTTAAAAGATACATCTAGGCATGTTGATGGGTTTAAGAAGAACAATACAATGGTGTGTATAGTTTTAACTAGGTTGGTCATATGGTAAGAGATTGCAATGTTGGATTCTCAAGAAAAAATCAAAATTTTCAAGGTCATGGAGTTCAAGGAGATAGCTTTCAAATGCCTATAATGCATGATAATGGTCCAAGAAGGACTTGGGAACCAAGAAGAAATAATGATGCTTCATCAAGGGAAGTTGTTGATAGAAGACAAGGCATAAATTATATTTATGATCAGAATCAAGAAGGAGATGAATTTCTACAGGTATCTAAGAGGGTCGTGTACCTCTTAAGGACATTATTTTAGGTCTTCATGGTGTTCATATATCTCTACTATGCTTCTTAGAGGTAAATTAGTTCATATGAGGCATTAGAGTGAGGGGTAGTTGTCTAATTCAAAGTTTTCCTCCTCCATGATGATAAGGTATGTCCTCTAGTGTTATTTAACATGTTCTTTTGGCTCAATTTTTCTGATTCAGTTGAGAAATTTAGAATATCTTAGTCTTGTTGAAGTATAAGGATCTATGCTTAAGGTCTATTTTTTCATTTGTATGATGTATAGTTAGTCCGAGATGACTCAATACATGCAAGGGTTATATTGTGGTCACATTAGCAGTTTTTATGTCATATCATTCATGAAAGGATTCTCTTTTATTCTAATTTAGTTGATTGGTTATGTTGAATGATTATGTGGACTGTGGTGCCTCATGGTGTCAAAGTCTGAGTCAAGTGGATTATTTAATTTTTTCATGAGTTGTAGAGGAAATTGTCAAGTACTTCTAAAATTCCATGATGTATGTGTAGCTATTTTCTTGTCTCGTAAAGGTTGTTTGAGAAGTTCATGAGCCATAAAAGATACTTCAAATTAAGAAGTTTGTCTTGGTCATTATGAGTGGTCTTGGTATGTGTAGTGGTTTATGTATCTATGATTCATGTGTCAAGGTATGTTAATACATATCAGAGAAAGTTTGAAGATGTTTTAAGTCATCAATTTTGATAACTTGATCGGATCACTATGGAGAATAGGGTCTGTGAATGTGTTATTGGAAGTTATCAATTCAAACAAGAGTGTTTTCAAGTAAAAAAAAGATATTCATGCCTCCAAATCATGAGACAAGTTGCTTAGAGTGCTAGAAAATGTTTTTACAATGGTTTTAGTCAAGATTGAGTTCATAAGAACAAAATTTGGTCATTTTTATAGCCTTTCTTCCCTAACTAGGTTTTGACAAAGGTCCATAGAGTGACACATATGGAATGTTGTGTTTAAAGGTATAAATTGTGGTGTCCAAGGCCAAAAATTTGTACACATCATCTAGACTATGTTGGCCTCACTATTCATACATTTTCATAGCTGGATGAACTCATGATTTTTTGGAGTTCATGACATTATTGAGAATTGACTATGAAGAATCTAAAGACCAAATTTGGACTATGTATTTTGAAAAAGGGGTAAGTTTTCCTCAAGGGCATGATACAAGGCTTATGGAGCAAGAAATATGGCCAAATTGGTGTTTAAAACTGGCATGTTTCTTCTATGAAGATGATTACTTTGAAAGTTAGATATGATTTTCATTGTCTCAAGGCCTATTAGACTATGACTAATAATTTGACAAAGTATAGAAGGTATCGTGAATCCTTTGATGTTTCTCATAGACTTTATGATGACTTGTGTAAGATTATAGAACTCTTGAGAAGTGTTATATGGCTGTAATAAGACCAAGTTATGAGAATATTGGATATTAATTTTTCTTGAAACTCTATGGATAGTATTTTGCTTTTCCCCAAGATTCTAGGTCTGTACTTGGTGTGAGAAGTTATATCATATTTCATTGATTTCTATCTTAGGAAGCATGTGTATAAATATGTGAAGTGGTATAAATGGTTTGAAGTATGTAATATGGATTATCTCTAGTATGAGGAAGTTTTATACTATCTTTATGCATGTCATAAGTCAAATTGTTAAGCTAATAAGTGTAGGGTGTATATGAGAGAGAGAAAGAGAGATGTTGTTAAATTATAGGTATGAATGGCCTAACCAGTCTTTTACTAGTAGTAAATGTATCCCTCAATCTTTTTTATATGTTCTTCAATATGGATATAAGTTTAAATATGCAAGTGTGTGTCATTTTGACTGGGTATAATCATTGAGCTCCAAAATTTCCATCTATAGGCATGTAGGCTAGGATTAAGTATGGATGATTTTTTTTTAAAGGTTACAAGATATTTGTGTGTTCTCCAATGTTATGTAAGTCATTTTAATGTGGTAGAGTACTTGTGTTGACTCATCAATCTTGTTTGGGTCACAATGTTGATAGATCAAGATCTCATTAGGTCTGATAGGATGTTACAATGTTGAATGGAGATCAATATGTTGCTCAAAGTTGTATGGGTGTCCCCATGACAAGGAAAGTACATATTTTTGCATCTTGATGGTATTCAAGGCAATTTAATGTGATAAAATGTTATGTATCTTGAAAATTTTGGAGATATACATGGAGGTAGGTTGATGCTATGTTGGTTTTCAGTATACAAGGGAAAGAAAAGATGTTTCTACATGTGTAAATAATGCTCAGTATGTAAAAGGATATTTATGATAGGGGGAGTGTGTGTATGCTCTTTCGAGAAGGTTACATTGATGATTTATAAGTACATTAGGTATGTATTGACTATTGAATCATATGAAAAATATGTTAGGACATAAAGTTATGTTATCTCAGTCCAAATATGACTATTAATGACTGTGAAAGAGCTTCAGGATAGTTTTGAAGTGTTTGGTCCATCTCCAAGCCAAGTAACCAAGGAAAAATGAATGTTTTGTGTTTTCATACTAGATTATGTTTTTATTTTATCAAAGGGAGTGATGGGATGATGATTCATGGATTGAATGGTGTTTGAGAACTCGTCAAAATTGGTGTAGAAAGCACTGAAAGGTCAGTTGAGGGATATCAGTCTTTGTGATGGTTTGAAATCGAAATTGGTAAGAGAAAATCTATTTTGTGCCTTTTCAATTCAAGTAAGCATAATAATGAAGGTATGGTGGAAATTTTTTTCTTGTGCACCTTTTTTGGCATGTTCTTGTGATGATTTCCTCATGTATAGGGCTACTACGGTGATATCTAGAAGGTGAAAACATAGTTTCGGTGAAAAATGACTCATTGTGGATGCCTAGGAGATGGATAATGGCAAAATTTATCCTAGAAAGAGGTAATATGTTACTTTCTTCATGATTTATGGAATTTTAGATAATATTCATGTTATACCCAGGGGGATCTTAGTGTTTCCATACTTGAAAAGAGGCTAAAATCAGTTTTTAAGTGAAATTTCAAGATTTTGAGCTTATTTGAGACCTTTGGTTGATGTTTCTAACCAAATCATGATCCTATGAAGCTAAGGAATATGAATAACATGTTGGTATAGGTATCCTTTGTCATTAATGTAAAAGGGGAGAAGTACATGTGGTTTTCCATCAATGAAAAAGGGAGATTGTTGGCATGTTATTGTAGCATTGGTGTTTTCATTAATGCAAAACCTCATTAATGACAAAGTGGATGGTGAAGTAGGGTCAGATGATTCTCTGAGTGATGATGACATGGATATTTACGTATGTTCATGGTTTTATAGATTGATTTAGTGAATATTTCTTATTCTTGCAAGCATATTCAAGTCACCTAGCTAGCCTAGGTGATGGTGTATGAAGGTTGGAGATTCTTGATTTCTTAAGAAGTATGTTGACATGATTTTGAATGTGATTAGAGAGTTACTGGGAATGCACATGATAATTTGCATGCAGATACAAGTTGGTGACCATGTTTTAGGTGTTCATTTGGAGTAGGTATGGATGCTAGGAGATATGAAATTGAGATATTGAGATATATGAGCTCGTAGATGAATGAAGAAAGGTGTATCATGATGTACCATGTATGTTAGAACCTTTTAGAGTGTTTTCTTGAGGTGTTATGAGGTTATTTTAGTTGACCCTAGATTCTACAAAGGCAAAAGCCTAAGGGGTAGATATGAAAGTATAAGTGGCTAGAAATATTGAGAGGTGCTTATGAAATTATGATGATTAGAGATATTATTAGGTCATGTCCATGTGTTATGGGGAAAATTTCATGTTTCCACGATGTGAATTTTGCAAGATATAAGGTTTTTGATAAAACATGGTCAAGAAAAATGTTATTTCCAGCTCAAAATGAAACTTTTGATGCTCACCCTGAATTTTGTTCTTTCATGGGACCTTGTGGATTTAAGGGATGTTTATAAATTGAGTCTATAAGGTTTCAAAAAATTATGAGGTCATTTCATTGTCACATTTTTATGAACAAATGTTAAGAAGGTAAACAATTCATGTTTTGAAACTCTAGCTTGAAAGAGGTTTGCGATATTTGATACCTAAGTGTCAATATTTTATTTATAGTGCATATATGATGATTGTAACATGTATAAGACTCCTCAAAATTTCCAAAAAGGTATGGTAGAGGTTATGGTGATGAGTGGACCCCACTCAAACAAGTCAATTTCTGAAGAAGTTTTATGGGGAAAAAGTTTTCCAAAGGAGTTGAAAAAAATGGGCATTGTGTGATGTATGTGAGTTTTCCTTGATGTAAAAGGAGGTTTCAGGTCATGGTGATTATTTTTATGGTCAAGTGTGCTTCATTTAGGTTTACTGATCAAAGGGTAGTTTTGGAGCAGTGAAGTAGTCTTCAGTAAAATGAACTTTGTAGGAGCTACATGTGTACTTAAGAGGTGATTCAAGTTGTTTTGGAAATATAATTTAGAGATATTTCCAGTAATATAAGGTTTGCATCATGATGATGAGTTTTTATATAGTTTCTAGATCATTTAGTGGACAAGAATAATTGTCTTTCCAGACAAAACTATGTTTTCTAAAATATTTAGTTTGTTGGAGCATGAGATGGATTGGGTGATGTTTGATATCACCTATAATGTGAAGAGGGATGAATTTTTCATCCAATGAATCAATTTTTTATGTCTTTAAAGTGTTATAAATGGCATTAACCACTTTATTTTTGGAAACTAATTTTTCAGAACTTGATTTGGTGAAGGAAAAAGTTGATGTAGTTTGAACTAGTGGATATTTCATGAGCTATAACTTGTTTATAAGTGTTATCAAGGTTATGTAATTTACATAAAGTGGTCAAATTCCATAGTTTATGTGTTCTTTGATGATATTGAATCCAAAAGGTGAAGACATGGTGCTAGAAAAATGTGTTTTATGAAGGCAATTAGCCACTAGGCCCATTAAATGAAATAAGTTGATTGGTTAATGATAATTACGACCATGGATGATGTTTAAATGTAATTTTAAACATTTGTGGTGATTTTTAGAGATTGGATTAAAAAAATTGGTGATAGGATATTTTTGTTATCCCAATGATGTGGTTTTGAAGATTTTTGGTGCATAGAAAGTTATTTGTGACTACGTCATCCCATATGTGTCACTTATATCTGTTATGAAAAGTACATGGGATGTTTATAATATTATTTGGTCGTGAAAAATGAGGAAAAATGTTTGTGTTTTTATTTGAATCAAGAAATAGCTTATGAAAGCATTGTTTCCAGTGTGTTTTTTTTTGAAGCTAGTAGTATGTGTGCAAGAAGTGCAACCTAGGTGTGAGAGTTTTACATGTGTATGAGAATGAATTGAGAGCATATAAAATGTGTGAAAGGTTTAATATTTTTTTAAAATCATGTGTGCAAGGGTTTGAAGCTTTAAGAAGTGAAGAAAAGATAGTTTGTGAGAGATTGAATACCTAGGGTTTGAACAAGAGGTTGTGAGTTGAATTTGTGATCTCTATCAGTTGTGGCAACAACAATACTTAAGATATATTATTCATAAGGTGGTTAAGTGGGTGCTTGATCATCTTGGGGATTGTAGCCTCCTTTTGGAGTAGGTGCTTCACAAAACTAGGGGTTAGTGCTCCCTGTGGGGTTGGTGCCTCACTAAATTTGAAACATATAAATATAAAGAATGTTTTTCAGTGGGTTGTCTTCCCCTTGAGGTTTTTCCACTTATATCTTATGTCTTGTGTTGATTATATTTATCGTGTTTCATTTATTTTGTGATATTTTATTATGTGCACATATTAATGGATGGTTAAGTGATTTTTTTGGAGTAAGCAATCTGTAATTTGATTTAAAATTTTGTAAGAATTGATTCACCCCCTTTTAGTCCATTGTGATTCCAAAATTTTATATACACATGCGTGTTCACTTGCATTCTAGTTGTAAACACAAAATTTACACAAATCATTATACGTAGCATAGATTCTTGCACTATACCTCTTACCAATCTCGCTTCAAGCTCTTGGGGGAATCCTCTTTTGTACACATCATAGGTGTTATCTTTATAATTTATACTATATCCTATTCATACAAGCACACTACTTTATATCAAATTATACACGTTTTGAAATAATTTTTATCTCTCCGACATGATAACAAGTGCTTCATGTGCAACATTTGTCTTACAGAACTATTTGTTACCATTGTTGTTTGATATATTTCTTTTCACGCTTTTCATTGCATGCTATTGTATGTCATTGTTTGCATGGGAATTTCCCATTTTTTTGGCACATTTAATGCTTTTGGCCACTTCAGCCTCAATTTTCTTGCGACATCGTGAATGATATCCCATGTTTGCAACCCACTTTTTTTGGTATAAATTGTCTTTTTGTGTATTATATTCTTGCTTACTAGCTTACATATTATATTCTACAAGTGTATTTGTCTTATTTTCACTAACACTTAATTCCCTATCCACCTTTTTACATGTTCCCTCGTTTCTACTAGGCACATTCCCTCCCCCTATAGGGCATCAATTATAACACAACATCTGGTCCTTGTTTGGGCCGCATGCTCCTTGCAATGTTGCATGTGCCCTAAAAAGGGGGCATCATTAGGTGAATTAGTCACCCCATACAACAATCTCTGATCAAGACAACCTATTTCAAGTACTAGTACAACACATTATCAAGTCTCAAAGAATGGCCTAGAATCTAACTTGGGTCCTCAACACAACACAAACACTAGCACCTAGACACATACAATAGTGTCTGGGTTCTCCTAACCCTTCCTGGGTGCCTATGACCAGGGGTAGTTATATATTTTTTCTTAGTTTCAAATAGTTTACATAATTTTGCACAACAAAATTTACAAGACATGAACAATCCTTCAACACTCAACATGCATGCATTCTACCATCTTTTCTATTTTTGTGTTAGATCAAACTAGATTGAAATTTATTAGATTTGAACATGCCATCTGTAATGGTGTTTGTATCTCAAGAAGAAATCAAAGGTTAGATAATAACACTAGAAATTTCTCCCTACAGCTCTTCCGCACTTGGCGTGAGATCGTCCAAAAACTCACACTTGGCACAACTGACATGACATCGCACAAAAAAATCATTCTTGGTTTGAGATCGCCAAAAAAACTTGTTCTTCTTCATCGTTTTCAGGATCCTTTCTATCTCCTTTCACTCATCATGGATCAGGTGCACATTTTCATTTTCACATTTTTATATACCTTCTACATGATTTTTACTTGTTTAGATCAAATATTTCATATACACATATTTGACTACTCGTTTTCTCTTCTCTTTTGAAGGTCCATGCTTATGGTAAGAAGTAGTCACATCATCAAGCATCAAATAACATCAAAAAC
This sequence comes from Taxus wallichiana var. yunnanensis, assembly GCA_018340775.1. Classification (NCBI taxonomy): domain Eukaryota; kingdom Viridiplantae; phylum Streptophyta; class Pinopsida; order Cupressales; family Taxaceae; genus Taxus; species Taxus wallichiana. The sequence continues at coordinate 856,453,862 of CM031240.1, forward strand.
ATATACAACATGACATCACACATACGATTTCACCCCTAGGGTCATTTTCACTTCTTCTTCTCTAGCTTCCATGCTTCATTTTTATCACTCCACACTTTTTCTTGTCTCCTCGGCATGCTTTTCACCATCGATCTACATGGTTATTAGGTATGCATATCTTATCTAATTTTGTTATCAATAATTTTCTCAACAACATAAAGTGAGGGGAAATGTAGACACTAAATCATGTACTTTGGGTACATTTTTTAGGTCATGATCACATAACACTATTCATATGATTTCTAAGAGAGAAAATTAATAATTGAACATTGTCTTTGGCCTCTTTTCTTGATTTCTAGTTTTTTTCTTTATCCTACACACCTTATTTCCTAGTATGACCTTTTATACTTTATTTTTTCTGAGTCTGGACACTAGCACCCATCTAGGATGCTAGTGTTCAGGTGTCTATATGCACCCAATTTTGCATGTGCTACATTTTTAGAAAATGGTTACAAAAGTCCCCAGTGATGATTCATGTCCTTTGAAAATGTGTTCGAGTTCCGAATCTCATTCACAGTGTCTATATGTAGCCTAGATGCTTGTACTTAGCTTTTCCATTCTTTTTCTAGCTCTTCCCACTCATTTTTGTGTATGTTTTTACCTTTAGTGTGAGAACCACTTGCCTTTCCTACGCGGCATCTCTAGAACCATCACCCAAGCAGGGCAAAGCAAGTGGTACTATGCTATTTTTCCGAGAACTCTTCATGTGTAATTTTAACACACATGATTTCACTTAACTTGACTTCTAGGGTGAATTTGTGAAACAAATTGCTTAAAATAGTCTTGTTTGCATGGTATTCCTTCCCTCTTATTTTTTAAATAGATTTAATTAGTTTGAAATACCTCTTTACCCAATGATTTGGCACTCCTAGGCTGCCTTGTGCATGAAGGCACATCCCAACCAATTCCTATATATTCAATGCTTGTTTTCAAGCAAATGGCCTAAGAAATGTTTTTATCTTACATAGTATTGCTAGCATAATCCTACTGGAAACTGCATAGCCAAGCTATGTTCACTTGTGCTATCTCTCTTCCACTTACATTGTAGCTAGACTTCCTTCAAGCTGACATTGCTCAAGTGCCTTCTCCATCCGATACCTTTGCATTCCTAATTCCTTGGACTCATATGTACACACAGAGAAAGAAGGATAAATTGAGGGGACAAAAACATATACAACCATATTTTCCAAAGATATTGCTTATCCAGGTTGCAATTATTTGTTTGTTTTCTTCATTTTCTCAAGTTATCAATTTTGAATTATTCATTTCAAATCCATATGAAATAGAGTAGTAAAATTATTCAATTCAGTTAATCATACAATTACAAATAGATCAAATTATTAGAAAGGTGGCTCTTTGACATTACCGAGGAATTTGTGGGGGAACAATAGCTCTCCTCAGAGTTATGATTTGTTCTCTACCTCTGAGGTAGGGTTAAAAGGGTTTTGATAAAATTAGTTTAGTTTCTTTAGATATAGATTCACATACTTGCACAATTAATTGACTACAACTAGTTGATTACTTGTATTTAATTTCAGTTATTAGATTAGAAGCATTGTTTAAAATCCTAGAAAAGATTAAAAAATATTTACTTTTGATAGATTAGTTTGTTTTCATTGTTTTGTTTAGATATGTTATGAAAATACCAAAAACATAGTTTAAATTTCCTTTGATAATTAATTTTCTTTGTCAGATCAATTCAATTCACTTCCACATGACCATCAAAGGTCCACAACAAGAGAAAATGTTTAGTTGTGATCCATTGGTCCCACAACCCAATGGACCTAAGTTGTTGACCAATATTGATATGGGTTTACGCTTGTTAGTTTTACACACACCTATTAGGTATTCTAAGAAGATAAAACAATTAAACACATTAAGCATTGTAGTTGATCAAGCCTACTATTGGAATGCTCCTCGAAATAGGGCTTGATTATGCATATGAACATACAGAGACCACAACCACCACGAGTTCATGGTTGTGATCCCTAGGTCTCACAACCTAGCGGGCCTATTGACCAATTAAACATCGAAACTGGTTTACATGCACTAGTATTTAGATCATCACCACTTCCACCTAACATTGTTGCATAATTTTCAATGTTGAACATAACAACCGATTAGGCTAAGGCTTTTAGGACTAGACCACAAAACCTCCCATATATTTTGTGGTTCCATTGTACCTCTCATTTTCACTTCCATGACCTTATATGGAAATCTATACAAGGCATCCCTAGGTCAATTTTTGTGTTTCCCACAACCAAAAGATAAAATCTTGGTAGAGCTCGATATTGATTGGAACTCTCAAGTAGCCATTTTAGCTAACCATTCCATTACACCACTTCAAGTTAGGGTAAATTTCTTTACCTTAGACTCGTAGATTCCGATATTGCGTGTTGAAGACATAATATTTCCTCATTAGCTTGTTCATCACTACCACACACATATCCATTTACATTCTACATTGGTTGTCTCGGAACAAACCTCGGGAGGTTGAGTATGAAGAAGGTCATGTGTTGATTTTCTTTCGTACAAATTAGTGAACCCAACATGAAGAGCTAGTCTCTAAACATTTCCACTTTCTTCATCCATCTTCCTCTCTCCCATTATTCTATGGGTATTCTTATACCCCTTGAATATGTTGGGATACAATGAATACGGTCAATCCATATTGGGTTTTGATGTGTAAAACTATCAAACAAGTAGGCAACAATAGTCACACCTCACTCTCTACATGGTCGAGATAACTATTCAACTGCTCAGGCTCAAAATCCTCTTCCTCAAAGACAATGTTGGTTCCTCCGTATGGATTAAGGAGCTTGACCAAATCACATAGACACATCCTCGTAAACAGTCAATTTCTAACAACATGACTTTCACTAGGGAGGTAGGTTCATCTCCTTGAATTTTGTTAGGACAACCCATTAGCATGCAATCATACCAACTCCCACCTCTAGATGATAATTACTTAGCACAATATGCTAGAAGTGAACAACACTTCCAGAATATAAACCATGATTTTGAAAGGTTATAAGGACATGTTGATGTCTTGCTCCAAAAAAATAGAACTACCCCTCCTATAATGGAACACATTGCCAATGAGGGGTGGCGAACAACAAACAATTCATAGCAGGATAGTATACTCCTAAACAAACTCCAAAAGTTCAACAATAAGCACAAAAAAAACACCACGCCATCAACGGGTGACATCATCTCGGCATTAGTAGAAAAATCAAAAGAATTAGGACTTTCCTAAAATACTCAAGCTTCATATACTGGCAAAGAAAGAGTTTCTCACTATTCATAGAGCTATGCACAAATACCTATTGTGCAGACTCCTTTGGTCTATATGGGCACTCCAAGCCATGGATATTTTCTAACTGGGACATGCACCTTGGGTATACCCCCCCACACCATGTACAGATATCCACAATAGGCACCAGTCAGAAGTGCATTCTCAAATGCCATACCATCAGGAAATGCAATGTTCCCTGGCTCTATGCCTTCAACTCCATTTCAAAATAGTCTATATGTATACTTTCCCAAGTCCATATGGTCAGCCATAGGGATTCCTTATGCCCCAATAAATGTATACACTATACCATTTCAACAACTGATGCAACCTCCACCTCCCCAACAAGGATCTTCAATGGTTGAAACATACACAATGGGGACCTATTCCGAATATCTTAAGGAGCCTCTAGACTTCTCCATATGGATTTTCATGCTCCCAAGACCCTTTCTTGATCTTCCAAAGTTCAAAGGGGAGGGGGATCCTAATGCACACATCAAAGCTTATGCAATGGCCATTTGAGAGCTACTCCCATGGGATGCAGTTATTACAAAAGATTTTCCCTAAGACACTAGAAGGTATCACTCTTGATTGGTACTATAGGATACCGGAGGCTTCGATACATTCCTTCAAGAAACTTGTATCAGAATTTATTAAGGATTTTGATATGAACAAAATTCTAAGGACATGAATCAGAGAATTCCTTCATATCAAACAAGAGCACAATGAGTCTACTTCCCATTTCATTCAAAGGTGGTGGCAGGTCCTCTATTCCTCTGTAAGCACTCCAAACATGGATCAGATGGATCTTTGTGATTTTTCCTCCACTCCCTCAATAGAGAAACAAATGAAGAAGTCCAAAAGTTCCCACTAAGGAGCTACACAGAGGTATTATAGGGTCCTCTCTTAATTGATCAAGTGGTCATAGATAATGGCCATATGACCTATGGAACAAATGGGAGGTTAGTCACTCCTAACCAAGGTAACTCTAGTTACCCCAAAAAGAGAACAATAATCAGGGACAAAAGGTCCTTAATAAAAATCACGGGGTTATAACTGATGGTGTCACCGATCAGCCAAAGAAACCTAATGTTGTTAGCTCTCCCAATGCAAACACTACCAAAAAACAACAACAATGGAAATAATCAAAGAAATAATAACTTTTTTCCTTCAATCAATGTTGTGGATTTTATTGTCCTCAATGGAAACAACAATCTCAACAACCAAGAAAAGTCCAGAACCAAATCCCTAGTCAATACGCTGGTGGGTACCCGAATCAATTACAAAATAAATGGCAGGGGTTCTCTAATTTTAATTATAACAATCAAAAATTGAACAATGATAGGAATTTTGGATTGCAACAAAACACAAACCAAAGACCTCAGGATTATAATCTTGATTTATATTACGGTTTTCATAGGGTCCACGGGCATGATGGTAAAACATGTCATAATTGCAAAAAATTTCTACAACATTTTCCAGAAGACCAGATACAACTCTTTGTAAACATGTTTCTAGCAAACCCGATAGCACCAACGTAAAAAAACATATGCAGGAGTAGTTTCTCCTCGAACACACCACCGGAAGCTTTAATGATCCTCTCCCTATGTGCCCAAAAGACAGTAGAATAGATCCCAATGGTTCAAACAAAGGGATTATAATATGAACCAATGATCATGAAGCCTCAACTTCTTCAAACCCACAAGTGGCACCTCCCTTGGATGGTCACCAACAAAAAAAAATTGTGGGGTTGGTAGAATTGGACACCGAACCTCATATTAACGTTTCCACAAGAACTAAGGATTATTCATCGCATCGATACCTATTTATCCACCAATAGAAAATGACATCCAACAAACTCTTTCTAAACCAATAGGAGCATATGACTTAATCAATGACTTAACAAAGACCTTTTCTCACATTTCCTTCTTGGATCTGCTGAAGAACTCCCCTGCTCATAGAGCTGCTTTGTTAGAAGCATTGGGTCTTGGTCATTTGATCAATGTCACTCCTCCTCTAGAAGCACAATTAAACCACATAGAATTTGATGTCTACCCTCCGGGTAGCTAGAGAGGGATGCTAGGTTTGTGTTTGACATAAGAAAAATGTCGACGAATGCTGAAATTACACGTAGAGGTGACCCAACCTTGCATTTACAAGTATGGATCTACAATAACTACATTAAACATGCAATGGTTGATGATGGGGTAAAAGTTAACATATTCCCCTTCACTTTCCTTCAAAAACTAGGATATGGAGAAACAAATTGTTCCTCAACATGAAATACACTAAGGGGTTATGATAGCCTCAAGGCAACTTTAATAGGGACTATAGTGTTACCGGTCACCTTAGGACCTAAGATGGTTCTCACTGAGTTCTATATTATAGATCGGGAAACCAATTATAATATGATTCTTGGTCATCCATGGATACATCACATGAAGGTGATTCCCTCCACATTGTTTCAGGAAGTAATATTCCTGCACTTAGGGAAGGTATTCGTGGCGCAAGGTGACCCAAAACCTTTCGATATACACCTAGAAAATTTTAAGAAGAGACCAGGAGTCCATTATGAGTTTGAGCTTCCAACAAATCAACTTAACAAACTAGTTGGTTCAAAACTAGAAACAAAATTGGTGCCCACAACAAAGTTAGAAGTCATAGGCTTGATCGAGGGAATTCCAACGATCAAGGATGAAACTATCATTATAGAGACAACGTCATTAGGAATCAAAACAAAGATTATTGATTTGTTAGAGAATATTCTACCTATTCTCCTTCCATTTGATTCTATGGGCATGGGACATGTTCAAGGACTCGACTCTCTTCTAGTGGATGAAGTTTACATGGTGGAAGTAATAGAGGCAAAGGAAGAAGATATGAAGAGTGATCCAACTCCCATTTTTCCGAACAACTGTTGGACTCTCTATTTTGATGGATCCAAGTGTCATTTTGACGCCAGGGAAGGTGTGATCCTTAACTCTCCCTAGGGAAGGGTTATGACATTCTCCTTAAAGTTAAACTTCAAGTGTATGAATAATAGAGATGAGTATGAAGCCCTCCTTCTTAGTCTCATTATAGCTAAAAGGATGGGTGTTGAAAACATTAGAGTTCTAGTTGATTCAAAATTAGTTGAAAATAAAATGTTTGAGGTATATGAGACTAGGGCAGAGCATCTGTAACTCTACAAAACAAAAATGCTTAATATAATAAAGAGGTTTGACTTCATATCGATCGAATAAATTCCATAAGAACAAAACCTTCTCATGGATTTTATATAGAACATCTGATTCTCTCTTAACTCCAAACAATAAGTTGGAAGATACAAAATTCACAGTGTTGGTTCATGTTGAACCTTTGGTTCACAAAATACCGGTAACCTTGATGTTGACATACATAGAAGCCAAGAGTGAGTCTATCATCTCATACCACATTGACAATGATGAAGAAACTCTTGGGTATTTAAATGCCTATGTGGAATTACACCTTGCTCATCACAAGGTTGACTTTTCCTTGATCCCACATTCTTCTTCCTACTTTGGAAATCCCATGATAGAGTCTTCCTCTAGGGAAGGTCTTGAAATTTATGAGGTAGGAGAAGAGGGGGATTTAGAGTTACCTCTATCCCCACCTGAGTTTGAGGAAGGAAACACCTCCTTAATTGAGGGAATGATTGATATAAACATTGGGACAAAGGAGGAACCAAGAATTTTGAAGTTAGGATCCTCTCTAACTCTAGAGGAAATAGAAATACACACGCAGATTCTCAAGGAACACTCAAAATATTTCACATTTAACTACACAGAGATGATGGGGATTTCTCTTAACATTACAGTCCATAACCTTGTCACCAAGTGGATGCCAAACTAATTAAAAAAATTCAAGGCCCATGAAACCAAAGGTGGATCTCATGGTGAAAGAAGAAGTGATGAAACTCTTGCAAGTAGGGTTCATCAAACCGGTTGACTATTCCTAGTGGGTATCCAATATCATTCCTATTCTAAAAAAGAATTGGAAGATCCACGTTTGTATTGACTTTTGAGATATTAACAAAGCATGTCCCAAGGATGATTTCCCATTTCCCTCCATTGATGTTATTGTTGACATGACATATGGTTATGAGTTGTTATCTCTCATGGACAAATTTTCGGGATACAATCAAATTGGGATTTTGAGGAGGATCAGACCAAGACAACTTTTATCACTCCTTGGGGAACCTATTGCTATGCGGTCATGCCATTCGGGCTAAAGAACATTGGAGCAACTTACTAACGCTCCATGACATATATCTTCCATGATCTTATTCAAAATATTGTGGAGTCTTACGTTGAAGACCTCCTAGCCAAAGCTTTAAAATGGTGTGATCACCTCGAGGTGCTTCACATAAATCGGTTAATCGAATACAATATCATGAAAAATCCATAGAAATGTGTATTCAATGTAATGGAGGAAAGTTGTTAGGATACATCATATCTTCATGAGGGATTGATGTAGATCCAGCCAAAATATGAGTGGTACTGGAGATGACACCACCATCAAACAAATTTAGCTCTAATGGATATACGAACATCAAATGTTACAAGAGACAATCAATGGGACAAAAATGTCATCTTTCATTAACTCCAAAATGTATTCACAAAAGAACACAAAGTTTCTTTCCAAACAAAACTTACACACAAAATTATTTTCTTCTCATCTCTCAAAGTCACCCTTACAAATGAGCCCCTCATTTTCTTTTATAACCCAAAAGTTGGTTACAAAGTAGTTAGGGTTTACATGCACATTAAATAGGGCATCTTAAGTGACTTTAACTTTTTCAACCAACTTTTAAAAATTAACTAAAAGTAGAAATCATTTAAATTATTCAAAGTTTGTCAAAATTAGGTTTGACAATAACCCACTTAGAATACCATTTAAACATATGACTAAAACCAGTGCTTTATCCATTAGGGTGGGGTCTGCCTATCTCAAACATATGAGAAATGGACTCTCCCACTTCCTTAGATACCAAGAAAGCTATCTCCTCATCCCATCGGTGAAATTAGGATCCTTCGCCTTCTCCAATTGAAATAATTTGAACCTTCCCAATGTTTCGAACATTTTTTCTTCCTCAAGAGGTTCACTTGGTCGAAGCACAACCTCACAAAATACCTGTAATTCCAAGATGCTACCTAGCATATCATTCGAGATTGACCATTTTTACTAAATATTCTCAAACAATTTCTTTAAGTTGATGCAACATTCCATTAAATCTGAAGAGAAATTGATGGCGGGAGTATACATGTATTTGAAAAATTGTGAAAATTGCTCATCTGCATGTTCTAACGAATACCTATGGTTTTTCTCATTTACAAGAATTCAAGGGATCTCAACAATGAACTTATGAATGAAGGTGAGTGAATTGAAGGATTCATTACATACGCTCTCATAATGGATCATAGAATTCATGAGAATTTTGACATTTGAATTCAATAATTCCTTCAATGGCTAAATTTTAAGATTCCATACTTGTCATCTTCTGTAGACTAGGAAACATGTCATCCAAATTTGATATGTTAGAAACAAAAGTTTACTTGAAAGAAATAATTGGATCAAGATATGTACTAATATATTCATGAATATTAACGGCTATTTTGATCATCTCTCCACCAAAAACAAGAATCTTTAAAGAAAAGATTTAGTGACATGGCCTAATGTGTTTATTTTGTTTGAAATTTTGAGATTTTCTTCATCGGGGCAGCCACCGCATCGTATTGGGAAATTGGATGATATGGTATTTATCGATGTTGAACATAATTAACCAATTGATTCTTTTTAGCCTTGAGCTAAGAGTTCCAAGACTTATATTTATCAAGCCTCTTTTGCACAATATCTACCAATCTCGTGCCATCACCATGTCACTTTATAATGTGGACTTCCCAATTCTTAGTCTGTAAAATTCATAATCGTAGATGTCATTGCATCATGTTCCTTGTCAACTTCTAGGATGGAAAGATTCACAAATTTGTTTCTATCAACGTCCACCATTATTCAGAGAACACTTTAGGTTTCTTGAGAATGATGTCATTCGAAAGTTTGAAATAGGCATCAAAGTCAATGTCAATTGCTTTGAAAACCCTCTTCATTATCTTGATTTCATAATCAACCCAAAAGGAGTATCCTTAACCACTTCCACATATAGAAGCATGTAATCAAAGCAACATTTCCATTATTCTTAACATCATTAGATTCTACAAGAATCCTTTCCATGACCTCAATTTCTAGAGAAATAACTTTGATATCTACCTCTTAAACATTAGGGAGATTTTGAGAAATTTATTCATGAACTATAGGTTTAGAAGCATTCAATATCTAGAATACTTGCACTTGAGTGGACTCTTAACGCAAAGAATGAATGAGGATTGTTTCTTATGAGATTTTGTGAACTATCAACAGTGTGAGTAGAAGAATCTCTATTTGAAATGGAAATTCCTAACACATGTTCTCTTCTTTCAATAGGGTTATGACCCTTAGATGTTTCACCTCGCGACACCTTTGGTGAAGTGGATTTTGCAACCACTCCTTTCTTACTTGATTTGTATGGCTAGATGGTATGGAGATTAATTGAGAAAAAGTTTTGGTCGATTGGAGACCTCCTCGAGTTGGCAAATTTTGTAATCTTGAGGTATGATTTTGGATTGATGGTAACTTTGTAAGTTCTCTTTCATACTAGGATATGATTTTTTCGAGAATTATTTGATTCTTTCTATCAAGAGAAAATTCATCTCTTTTGGTCCAATCAATTCGTGGCAATGGAGTAAAGGAAACTATATCATATGAGGGATCAATAACATCTTCATCATCATCCACCAATGAATCTAGAGGGTTTTTGATGTGAAAGGCCTTGATCTAAGAAAGGGTTAGGTAGGAAAACTCTCACCTTCTCACTTCATGTTTGTCTGAATAGGCAGCCTAAAAATCTTTCATGGTAGGGTTGTGTTGATACTTTTCTCCAAGAATCTTCTACATATATCCATTGATATCAAACTGGAATCTCTTCACATATGGATGAATAATGATGAGGGAAAAATATTTCTCCATGAGTTGTATAATCAAGAGATTTGGAAAATGGTATTTCCCAATTTCCATTGGGAAATGAATTCCTGAACAATTCTTTTCACTAAGAAGACAGTAAACTTGGAATAGTTATCGCGTAAGCTCCATTAATACCCACTTGTCACGACGCATTTAGGAAGCTTCCATGGAGTACTCACAAAGCCGCTCACGTGAATGTAATAAAAGTATGAAAATTGAATAAACCATGTTCCCCATTGGGAAGTGACATCCATGGCCTCTTTGGAGAATCTTTCCTTTGTATTTTGATTCAAGTTTCAAATCATGTAGAAGGTGAATGCATCATTCACTCTTCTAAAATGATGAGAGATACTTTTTAAAACTTAACTACAGATAATAATGGAAGAAATTATTTGATGGACCCATGATTCCTTTCGTTTTGAGCCCCAAAATAGCTTCCTTCTAGGCACTGCATAAGTCAGGTCTGATGTCATGTAAAAACATCCAGTCATCTTCACTTTGATCAATTGTTTGTGAAGGGTATAACTGATGATGGTGGCCCAATCCACAAACTCTCTCTTGGAAAGGATGATACGATAAAGTGATACATCTATGGGTGGAAACTCTTGGAAGAGGGCAGACCATAGACTTGACTCAAGAGAGTGATCATGTCCCCAATTTCCTCCACGAACTCAACAAGGTAGAGTTCCTTAGGAAGCCGGTCAACTCAAGGACTCTTTGTCACTAACCAGTTGTTATTAACCATCTTACTCCACCTGAGGGGTTCTTCATCCAAAAATTCTTGTGCTGACTTTCAAGTGATGTCAACATTCTTAGGGAAGTTAGGTATGTTGAGCAATTCCTTAATGTGCTCTGGTGTGATTAAGAGGAAAGGCTCGCGATTATCTTTATAAATTCCTCATCTCTCGGGATCATAATGCTCTACGCAGTGATAACCAGCTCTAAACACTGCACTAAGACTATAAATTCCATTGCTTGGGGTAGACCACTATGGTAGAGCCTATCCGAGAATATGGTTTTGCCTTCAGCTTTCACCCGATCACAAAATTATTGCACATTGATGTGACCAAGATTTGTATCGGTGATATTGTCATATGCAGACTTGATAGAACTGGGAGGGATGATTCCTTGGAATTCATACTTGAGTGCGAGACTTATTTGATTTCTCCACTAGCTTCCTCATTTTTCCTGCAAATTTATTGGATTTTTCAGCCATTATGAATTTTATAGAAAAATGACTCAGGCTCGCAAAACAATGTAAACACTGTCGGGTCTCAGTCTTGAACCACCATTTACACAAGAAAAATATGGATCATTTAATATATAATAATCATTATTATTATTTAAGAAATTATTATTATTATTGATTTGAATTAATTTTTTTTAAAATGCCAATACAAAAAAATATCAAGACTAAGCTCAAGTTTTGAATCTGGCAATAACAACGATATTTATTTTTTAATTAAAAACTCCCAATTTTAATATTTTGCGTAGATCAATTTTAATCTTTTAAATTCACTATTTTCATTGGCAATGCATTGAAATACTTTTGTAATGTTGAATTTGCTTTGTGGCCGCTGCAACATGAATCCTTTTATTGATGTGTGGATTATTTTGGGCCTACATCGGCTCTTCTAAGATAGTTTTCATGAAAATTTTGATGAATGTGTGGCCATTTCTTTGGATGAGTCTATGTGAAAAATTCTACTTTAACCATGTAACAAACCCTCCTCCAATGGGTGGACAGATTCGTTTTAGCCTTGGAACATGTAAACAACTAGTGAATGCATGTGGTGGACATGTCTTTTTCTTGTTTTGAAACTCGTATCAACTTTTCCCAATGTGTGAAACAAAATTTCAACCTTACTTTTGACTTTTACCTCGTCTTCTTCCTCTACACTTTGGAAAGGCATTCTTTTTATTTTGTAACTTCTTGCATCTTTAGTGCCCAACTTCCTTTGCATTCGATTTAATTTCTGATCTCTTTATGTGTTGAAAATTGGCCTGATTTTGTGAATGCGTGGAGATTTTGATGATAGCTATGCGTTGAAATATTTTTTATATTCTTCCCTATTTAGAAATGCATGGACCTCTAATCAAAAGTTACATGGATTTTGAAAATTGTTGCGTGATAAACTTCTCTTCTTGGCCAACAATGTTGACTCTTCTTCCTATGAGTGGATATTGTTTTTAACTTTACCGATGTGTGGCCTATTCTGCCAAGGTAAATGTGTATGGCTATTTTTATTGTCTTTTGGAAAATATGTGATCTTTTGATCTATTCTTTACCTCTGCGTGAGCCTGTGTGTGGTGGATCTTTCCTCCTTCAACAGCTAGCTAAACTTCCTTGGGCGTGGGTTTCTGAGTTGTCTATGAATGCATGAACACTTTCTTCCTTGTTGTGTGTAGGTGGAATGCATGTTAAATCTTTCTCGTGATGATGTGTGACCCATTCTGGTTTTCCTGGGCTATCTCCACTTGTAAATGCATAGAGAATCAATGTCTGTAAAGAATGTGATATGAATCTTTGGAAAAATATTTCTCGAAAAATGCTTCCGCATAGAGGAAATAATATTTTTTTGGAAAAATAATAAGAAGTTGGAAATAAAGATCCTCCAAGCTTCTTAATTACTTTCACATGAATTTTTCTATAGATTTTAATAGAAGAAAATTATGAGGATTTAAGAAGCTTTCTCGTAATCGTTTCTTCTTCATCTCGTTGAAATAACCAATTTCCTCTTTCTCTAGGTAGTGGGCATTAATTGCCAAGGAGTATGGAAAATATGTTAATCATTTTCTGCGTGGCAACGATAAAGCGGGATGGAAATTCCCATCTTATTTCCCCATGTGGGAGATTGGGAGAATTTTTTCCAGTTCTCCAACCGGTTGGGTTGGCAATCAGCAGAAGAAATCCTGCAAGTAGGGAAAAAAGTAGAAATTTCTAGGAAAGGGGACATCCAGTGCGGAGAGCCAATTTGGCATCCCCGACAATTGAAGAGAAATTTTATTTATTTTTGGCAAAAAATAAAAATTTTCAATTGATTTTTAATTATATTAATATTTATTTAATTAAAAACCCCAAAAATTAATAAAATTGATTTTATCAAATAAAGGGTAATAAATTAATTAAATATTAATTAATTAATTATTAACATAGTTTATGACCTGGCGGGAGGAGTTCTCACCCGAAATGAATGAAACGAAGACTAGAACGATCACAAGAATGAGATGATCACAACGAGGGTGATAAAACACACAAAAGAATACTTTTGAAAAAATTCAAAATTTTCATGCTTATTAATTTTGCGAAGTCAAAATTAGTTGATAATAGTTGGCTCTAATTGGGGACAAGGACTTCACGAGACACAACAATAAACCCAAACCCAAATATTTAATGAACATGATCCCAAAAATGATGGTGCACAAAAATGGGATGAAAAAGAGAGGAAACCAAAAAACAGGGAAAAGAAACAAACCAAAATCCTAATTACCTATGTACATAGGGGACAACCCATTTTCAATTTTGATAATATTGAGATACTACCCGATGTAGGAAAAGGTAAATGAGTTCCATTAGGATACACCCGATGTAATAGGTGTTATCTCCACAAAAATATTGATCTCGAAAGGACCCAGCCACAACGAATCAAACTTCTTGTGCTTACCTTTCGGTTCACATCTCTTGTCCCGAGAGAAGAACTAAGTCATTGATTTTAAATTACCTGCTTTTAGTTTTCTTGTTGAATAACCTCTTCACTTTGGATTGGTGTTCCTTGATCCTGTTCACTACTTAACTTCTTTGTTCTTTGAGCTTGCTTAGAACATGATCATTTTATCCAACGCATTGGTGATTCAGCATTCATAGCCAACGCTGAGCTAATCGTAATGTTGGTATTTCCAATGTGATGGAAATTTGAGAATCGTTTCCATAAAAGAGTTGGAATGGATACATCCCGATTTCTCTTTTGGGAGTTATGCGATCGGCCCATGCATCACATAAATTTTGTGCCAAATTCTTTGATTTTATTCTACTAACTTGTGCATGATGGTAATGATGTTTTTTTACTAGATTCTACTTGAATGTTTCCTGTGGGTAGTAATCGATGAATGAGATAAGGATATCCCATGTGCATAACAAAAACTTATCATCTCTACATAAGAAAAATTGGAGGCATTGTATGTTACAATATTTTGTGGAATTCTGTAACAAACCAATATATTCTATTTGACGAAGTTATAGATTACCGAAGTAGATGTTTGTTTGACCGGAATAGCTTCTACCCACTTCATAAAGTAGTCAGTTGTAGTGAGCATGTGAGTATGACCAGCACTAGAATTAGGATTCATAACTTTGATGAAATCTAAAGCCCATTGTTGAAAGGGTTCTTCAATGACAATTGGCTTCAAAGGCAAAGCCACCAATTTAGGTCTTCCAACAAATTACTAACAAGATTCACATTATACTAACCATTTAAGCATCAGAGAAAACATAGTGGGCGATAATAATGTGCTCTCAAAATTTTATGAGTTGTTCTTGGGCCGATAAATGACTACCACAAACATGATTGTGAAAGGCTTCAAGAAACCCTGGGTTGTTGTTCCTTATTGACACATCTAAGAAACATGCCATTAATTCCTTTATTGAACAATGTGTTGTCCTAAATAATGTACTTGGAATCTCTTAATTTGATATCTCTCTTTTTCTTAGCTATCAAATTCTTAGGACATTCACCATATGTGAGAAAGTAAGTTGTATCGAATACCATTAAATACAGGTAATCTTGACAAAAATACCAATGGTAAAATTTCTTCAATCTGTTTCTTCTTAGTCATCTCGTGGCTCATTCTCTGATGGGTTGGAAAAGTCCTCTTCCTCTAAGTAACTTGGTAGGCTTGATGTCCAATTCATATTCCCGGATCTTGCAGACCCAGTTAACTATTTTAGATCATGGATCTTGTTGTGTTGACATTGATTTAACTATGGTATCCAGTACTAATACTTTTGTGTGAGAATTCATCACATAGTACCTAAAATGTTTCAAATCTCTAACCACCACATATGCATGCCTCTCAAGGGAGTGTAACTTAGTTTACAACTCATGAATGAAATAGGGGATTTGATTCCTTTTTGATTGTGCTAAGTCAAATGGCGGAGACATCGTGTGCGATGAAGCATTTCCATAGACTATGAAATCCTTTTTAAAATTGGGACACACCAATGTAAGAGCTTTTGTAATAATATCCTTGATTTCTTCAAATGCTTCTCTACCTTCCTTCGACCATTTGAAGGATTCTTTTCCTTTCATCATATCAGCGATTTCTTTGGTCAACTTAGAAAAATATGGCACAAACCTTATCAAATATTTCACCTTCCCAAAGAATGAGTGGACTCCATGCTTACTTGTAGGTAAGGAGAGATTCTTGATAGATTGAATGCGCTCAAGACTGATCTTAGTTCATTCTTTAGCTTCAATATGACTTAGGATTTTTCCTTCCATATCTCCAAACACATACTTCTTTGGATTCAGGGAGGTCTTATGAAGTCTGCACCTTTGAAATATTTTCTATCAATCTCTTTGGTGATCTTCTTGCTTCTTTGAGAACACTGTCAAGTCATCTAGGTATATCACGATGATCTTATCTTTATAATCCACGAATTCTATATCCATAGCCTTTTGAAAAATTGCACTGCATTGATCAAACCAAAAGGCATTATTTTATATTCGAACGTACCCGGGGGTAGTGAACATTGTTTTAATTTGGTCTTCTCTATCCACCTCAACTGATTGTATCCATAGAAACCATCTAGCATGGATAGCATTTTCGATCCGATCGCCTATAGAATATGGTCCATGACTGGAAGTGGATAGTTATCCCTCAAGGAATCTTGATTAAAATTGTAGAAATTCACGCAAATCCTAATTTCTCCATTTTTCTTGTGAACTGGTACAATATTAGCTATCCAAGTTAAATGTTGAATAGGAAAAACTATTCGTGTATCTAACATCTTTTAAACCTCATGGAATATTGTCCCTACTATCTTGGGATTATACTATCTTTTCTTTTTCCTGAATGGAGTTACACTAGGTTTCAAGGGTATGGCATGCTCCATTTCCCTAGGTTGGAAAGACTTCAAGTC
The DNA here is from genome assembly GCA_018340775.1 of Taxus wallichiana var. yunnanensis. Lineage (NCBI taxonomy): Eukaryota > Viridiplantae > Streptophyta > Pinopsida > Cupressales > Taxaceae > Taxus > Taxus wallichiana. The sequence continues at coordinate 856,470,406 of CM031240.1, forward strand.
TTCATATGAGTAATCCAAGACATCAGAATATTCGGTAAGGAGGCTTACAAATTTCTTGCACTCCTTAGATCAGCAACACTTACTAATGTTGACCAGGTGAGGTTTGTTCTTGGTACCAATGTTAACTTACTCATAGTCAGTAGAATTTGTAGGTCTTACCTACTCTTTCTCTTTAATAAACCTGTCATGTTTATCAAAAATTTCTTCAAGTGAAACCAATCCTTTTGGAATTTTATTTCCTTTGTGTTGAATGATTCCATCACTAGGATCATCGTTCTCAACTCCTTGAATGGGAGAGGTCATCGATTCACAAAATACGAATCGCTTCCTTCAAAAGTAATACTATTCAAAATTATCCCTCTTTTCCAAGAAGGCAATAATTTGTTGATCATCATGTTGAATGATTGCCAATTTTCTGCATTGTCAGGAACACTTGGCCATAAAACCATCTTAGTGGTGTATTTTCTTGATCAAACTCTGATTGAGGGATCATTAATGAAGCTAAGACTACTAGAGAATCTGATTTTCATTCTTTTCATGAGGGATGGATTGTATGGAAAAAGCATCGAAGGTTTCTATTGCATCCCACACTTTATTTCGTAGTGTCTCAAACGATCATTCTTTACTTGAAACCCGATTTTTTTACTTATTTCATGATCAATTTTACATCTTCAAAGAATTTCAAATTTTTTATTCCTTTCTCTTCTGCAACTTGGAGTCCAAGGATTCATGCCTTGTATTTTGTAGTTTTGTTAGTATTAAAAATTGGAGTTTGTAAGAAAAAGGAAATATTTTACCATTCGAGATATGAGCACCACTCCCGCACTAGAACCTATTGATCAACAACTTCCATTGAACTCAAGAGTCCAGATCTCATTGGAATCTTGGAATTTAATCTCATGGGTATGAACCTCTCTACAATCATCATATAATTACCCATACTAGAGTTTTGAAACAAGATATGTGTGTGAGGATCTTCGAGTTTTGTCACTTTGTGAACTTTTCCCGAGTCTCTGAATTAGCTTCTTCATTTGTCCACCGATAGGATCATAGCATGAGACCAATCCATTGGAATCTTAGCACCTAAATCTCTACAAAATTTCCTTCTCAATAACATACCATATGAAGTGAGAATGTCAAAAACTAGAATGGTTACCTTGACTAACTTTTGAGGAAATTGGGTTAAAACCTTTTGAGCCTCTTTAATCTTCCCAATCAAAGGAACTTGTCTTGTCTCCATAGAGTAACACGATCTAAATGTTCTCGTAAAAGTAAACCCAAAAACATGTGTTACTTTCATAGGCATCACATTATGCAAGGCTCCGAATCTATAATACAATTACTTAATTTACATCCGTTGATTAAAAGGACACATAAAGACTCGATCTTTTCATTTGAAGGTGTAGTGGCCACCACAACATTTTGAGTCTTCCCAACTTTGGGATTTTTCAGGATTCCTTTAGACGAATGAATAGTAGGGTCGCCTTTGATAAACTAGACAAATTTCTCAAGTTGATCCTTATTGGACTTCAAGTATTCTCCTGTGATATGGATTTTTAATTTATTAATGTGATCAATGATATCAAATTTGGGCAAAATGATTGTATTTGATGTCTCGGATACTAGTTCTTTTTAACTTGACAATGGCACACTTTTGACCTTTTCGGGCTTGGTTGATACTTGGATGTGGAAGAAGAGACTTTCTTCATAGCTGATTTATCTACCGATTGACTTAGAAAAGGTTATCCTTTCTTTAAGATAGTTTTGACCTTGGTAACCTCAATTGTCTTGGAAACATTAGGAGTCTCATTTATCTTGAATTATTTGGAAGATTTTTTAGTTTTAGATTCTTTAGGAACTTCCTTGGCACTCTTTTTATCTTCCACCTTAGTGGTACTCACGATCCTTCTTATGAGAGCATGTGAAGAAAATGAAGGATTTACTATTCATAACTTCTATACTTTATTCGTATTCATCATCTTCTTCTGAACGGTACTTGAAGAAATGATTATTACTTTCTCCTTCATGCTCTTTGAATTCAGGTTTAGATTTTCTAGAGTCCTGGATCTTCTTCATCAACTTCAAAAATCTCAACTTCATCATCCCTTTCTTTAATGAAATCACACTTTGAGTTAGTTGTGGGAGATGCTTCAATAGCAAGTCTCATTAGAGTTAGAGCACTTGTAATTCTTTATTTGTTGGGAATGTAGCCTTCTCTGGGGATGTATTTATAAGGAACAAGTTTACTACTTTGAGCAACTTGATTTTTCAAATCTAACACATCATTAGCCAACTTAGTAAGTATAGCCTCTAAAGCATTGGGGGTTTCTTGACTCTTTCCCTTGAGGGAAGTTTTCTTAAATTTCCCCCATGATTAAGTCATCCTCAATTTCTATGGCCAAGGATTGAGCAAGTTCTAAAGTATCCACTTTAACCATTCTCAACTGATAACACACTTCGGTTGTTGTGTGTTAATAAAGAAACATTTTTTCCATTAGGGTTTGGGAGAATTCCGATGGGAAATTTGTTCATCATTTTGTTGAATTTAGCCATGAAATTCCTCATGGGTTTGGTTGGCTCTTTCTTCACCTAAGTGTACAAGAACGGCATGTTCATCTTCTTCCATCTTGTTTGCATAGCATTCCAGTTTGTAATGCATCCATTTGGCAGATGATGAAACCAATATACGGTAATGTCTTGCAATGTTTTAATGAAGAGGCAAACAACATCTTCATATTCTACTGACAAAACTACACATGCAGCAAAGAAGGTGGAATGTGGTCATCAGGGGAAGTCTTCACATCTCCATTGAATGTAGGAAGAATCTTCCTCGATCCTCTGAGAGGTCATGACGAGTTGGTAAGGCCAATGGGCCTATGGTGTTTCACCATGGTACGTTAACTGCAATCTTGGGAAAGGTGGTATGTGAAGGAAAAACAATGTAAGTAAGAAAAATTACTTGACTGGTAGTGATTCCTTCCCTGCTTTCTCTTTTAGGACTTGACGCAAGGCTTATAGATATACAAGGCATGTTTCTCCTTGGAGGAGATAACTTGAAACCAAACATTCCTTTAAAGTTAAAAATGGGATTTGATCGACCCTTAGCTTTTTCTCCTCGTGTAAACCTCTTTCCCACCAGTTTGAAGTCTTTATTGTGAAAGGATCATTGGAATGTTTTGATCAAATCTACCCTTTTCTGTTCGCTCTCTTTCTCGATTTATTTTCTCATGAATGACTCTAGCAAATCTCACAGCTTGATTTTATTTGTTATCCAATACTGATGCATGGAGAAGAAAATGATAGTTGTTTGTGTGATTTTCCCAAATAGCTTGCCTCAAATCTTATGATATGTCTTCTTGAGTATATGCAAAAATAAGATTTGGTTGTAATATAGGTGAGTTACCTGTAATAGTCATACAATGATTCTTTCCTTGGTGGAAGAGGACCATGTTGGTGAACAACAATCAACACATGTCCAAGAGGTCTTCTGGCCACAAATGTGGGTGCTCTTCTTCTAAGGTATTCAATGTATATTTCTCTTTCAATGGCTCTATCAACAACCACAAATTGTTGAAATATTTTTTGTTTTCCCAAGCTACTATCCAAGGCTAGGAATAATGTCTCCTTGAAAATATTCATTGGGCACAAGATTTGGTTGAAGAACTAGAGCTTGTGTAGAGGGGATAGTCATAAAGATTTAACCAAACACTTGTTAATGATTCCTGAATCCCCAGTAGATTCATCAAAAACTATGAGAATATCGATTTTCACGCATGAAAATGACATGCAACAGTATGGGAATGAAGTCCGTCTTTAATGAAGGTTAGAATTACTTTATTGAAAACCAAAACTATATTTACATCTATACATTCAAAATTGTATGTGGGGGGTTGGAACATCAATGGAAAGAAAAATGAATGAGGGAGATGGAGTGTAATGAAGGAAAGGAATGTAAATGAATGAATGGAAGGAATACATGATAGTTAGGTAAATAAGGAGCCTAATATTGTATAAATAAGAATAATGAATAACTAACTCAAATAAAGTAGAGTTTGAATTAGCTAAACAAGAATAAGTAAAGGGAACCCACATGAGATAGTAAATCTTAGATCTTGATCTCTGTGAACAAGAACAACATTAATAGTGTTGACAATAAGATCAAAGATAATATTTGCATGCAAGATTTAAACATCTAGCATCTAATGGACATAAGAACATAAAATGTTACAAGAGACATTCAATGGGACACAAAGTTTGTATTTCGTTAACTCCAAAATGTCTTCATAAAAGAAAACAAAGTTTCTTTCTGAAACAAAGCTTGCACAAAAAGTATTTTCTTCTCATCTCTCAAAGTCACCCTTACAAACGAGCCCATGAATTTATTTTATAATCCAAAAGTTGGTTATAAAGTAGTTAGGGTTTACATGCACGTTAAATAGGGAATTTTAAGTGACTTTAACTTTTTCAACCAAATTTTAAAAAGTAACTAAAAGTAGAAATCATTTAAATTATTCAAAGTTTGTCAAAATTAGGTTTAACAATAACCCACTTAGAATACCATTTAAACTTATGACTAAAACCAGTTATTTATCCATTGGGGTGGGGTCTGTCTATCTTAAACGTATGAGAAATGGAATCTCCCTCTTCGTTAGATACCAAGAAATCTTTCTCCTTGTCCCATCGGTGAAATTAGGATCCACCGCCTATGCCAATTGAAAGGATCTTAACCTTCCCAATGTTTCAAACATTTTTATTCCTCAAAAGGTTTACTTGGACGAAGAATAGCCTCACAAAATACCTACAATACCAAGATCCCACCTTGCATATCATTCAAATTGACTATTTTTTATTGAATATTTTCAAACAAGTTCTTCAATTTGATGCAACGTTCCATTTAAGCTGAAAATAAATTGATGGCAGGAGTATACATGTCTTTGAAAAATTGTGAAAATTGCTCCTCCACATGTTCTAATGAATACCTTTGATTTTTATCATTTACAATATTGCAAGGGATCTCATCTATGAACTCCTAAAACAAGGTGAGTGAAGTGAAGGCTTCATTATATATGCTCTCACAATGGATCATGGAATCCTTGAGAAGATCGACATTTGAATTCAAGAATTCCTTCAATGGCTAAAGTTGAAGATTCCATACTTGTCATCTCCTATAGAATAGGAAATATGTCATCCAAATTTTATATGTTAGAAACAAAATTTTCCTTAAAAGAAATAATTAGATCACGATACGCACTAATATCTTCATGAAGCTTAATGGCTATTTTGATCAGCTCTCCACCAAAAACAAGAATCTATGAAACCCAAGATTTAGTGACATGGCCCAATGTGTTTATTTATTTTGACAAATTGAGAGTTTATTCATCAAGGAAACCACTTCATCGGGTATTGGGAAAGTGGATGATATGGGATTTATCAGATGTTGAACATAATCCACCAATTTATTCTTTTCATCCTTGAGTGAGAGTTCGAGACTTATATTTCTCAAGCCTATTTAGCATGATATCTACTAAATCTCAAGCCATCGCCATCAATTTCCAATGTGGACTTACCAATTCCAAGTATGGAAACTTCATAATCAGCGATGTCATTATATCACATTCCTTGTCAACTTGTGGGATGGAAAGATCTGCAAATCTATTTTCGTCAACATACACCATTATTCGGGAGAGCACTTTCAATTTCTTGGGAATGATGTCATTTGAAAGTTTGAAAATGGCATTGAAGTCAATGTCAATTGCTTTGAAAACCCTCTTCCTTTTCTTGATTTCACAATCAACCCAAAAAGGAGTATCCTTGACCACTTCCATATACAGAAGCCTGGAATCCGAATCAACATTTCCATTGTTCTCAACATCATTAGATTCTACAAGAATCCTTTCCACGACCTCAATTTCTAGAGAAATAACCTTGATATCTACCTCTTGAACATTAGGGAGATTTTGAGAAATCTCTTTGTGAACTATAGGTTCAGAAGCATTTGATATCTGGACTACTTGCACTTGAGTGGACTCTTGTGTAAGGCACGACTAAGGATTGTTTGTTATGAGCTTCTGCAAACTGTCAACAATGTGAGTAGAAGAATCTCTACTTGAAGTGGAAATTCCTGACACACATTCTCTTCTTTCACTAGGGTTACGACCCTTAGATGTTTCACCTCGTGACACCTTCTTTGGTGAAGTGGATTTTGACAATCACTTATTTCTTGTTTTATGCGTATGGCCAGATGGTATGGAGGTTCATTGAGAAGAAGTTTTGGTTGATTGGAGACCCTCCTCGAGTTGGAAATTTTTTTAATCTTGAGGTATGATTTTAGATTGATGGTAACTTTGTAAGTTATATTTCATTCTAGGATATGTTTTTTTCTATAATCGATTAATTCTTTCTATCAAGAGAAAATTCATCTCTTTTGATTCAATCAATTCATGGTAGTGGAGTAAAGGAAACTACGTCATATGAGGGATGAATAACATCTTCATTATCATACACCAATGAATCTGGAGGGTTTCTGATGTGAAAGGCTTGATCTGAGCAAGGGTTAGGCAGGAAACATCTCGCCCTCTCACTTCATGTTTGTTTGAACAGGCACCCTAGAAATCTTCCATGGTAGGGTGTTGTTGATACTTTTCTCTAAGAATCTTCTAAATATATCTATTGATATCAAAATGGAATCTCTTCACATATGGATGAATAATGATGAGGGAAAACTCTTTCTCCATGAGTTATGCACTAAAGATATTTGGACAATGGTATTCCCCAATTTGGATTAGGAAATAAATTCTTGAATGATGTTTATCACTAAGAAGACAGTGAACTTGGAATATTTGTCACACAATCTCTATTAATGCCCACTTTTCACTGACTTACTTAGGAAGCTTCCATGGATTACCCACAAATCCACTCACATGAATGTAGGAAAGGATGAAAATTGAATAAACCATGTTCCCCATTGGGAAATGACATCCATGGCCTCTTTGGAGAATCTTTCCTCTATATTCTGATTCAAGTTTTGAATCACACAAAAGGTGAATGCATCCTTAACTCTTTTGAAATGATGAGAGATATTTTTGAAACTTAACTACAGATAAAAATGGAAGAAATTATTTAATGGAACCATGACTCCTTTTGTTTCGAACCCCAAAAATAGCTTCCTTCTAGCCACTGGATAATTCAGGTATGATGTCATGTAAAAACATCCAGTCATCCTAACTTCAATAAATTATTTCTGAAGGGTATCACTGATGATAGTGGCCTAATCCAAAAACTCTTTCTTGGAAAGGATGATACAGATAAACTGATACATCCATGGGTGGAAAATATTGGCAGAGGGTAGACCGAAGACTCAACTCAGGAGAGTGATCATGTCCTTGATTTACTACACAAACTCAACATGGTACAGTTCCTTAGGAATCCAGTCAACTCGAGGCCTCTTAGTCACTAACCAATTGTTATTAACCATCTTGCTCCACATGAGGGGTTATTCATCCCAAAATTCTTGTGCTAAATTTTGAGTGATGTCAACATTCTCAAGGAAGTTATGTATGCTGAGCAATTCCTCAATGTTCTCTAGTGTGATTAAGAGGAAAGGATCATGATTATCTTTATAAATTCCTCATCTCTTAGGATCATAATGCTCTGTACAAGTGATAACCAGCTTTGGGCATTGCACCAAGACTAGAAATTCCACTACTTGGGGTAGACCACTATAGTAGAGCCTATCCAAGAATATGGTTTTTATTCATCTTTCACCTAATCACAAAATGCTTGCACATTGATGTGGCCAAGATTTGTATCGGTGATATTGTCATATGCAGACTTGATAGAACTAGGAGGGATGATTCCTTGGAATTTGTACTTGAGCACAAACTTATTTCATTTCTCCACTAGATTCCTTATTTTTCCTGCAAATTTATTGGATTTTTGGCCATTATGAATTTTACAGAAAAATGAATCACGCTTGGAAAACAATATAAATGGTGTCAGGTCTCAGTTTCTTAACCACCGTTTACACAAGAAAATATAACTCATTTAATTTATTATTATTATTATAGAGAAAATTAATGATATGGAGCGAAAGCGAGTAGGATTTTTGGAAATTTGAGTGATGGTTTTGAGCGAAATTCTCAATGGGTCGAGCAGTTAGCAAATTGACCAGGATCTGCACTAGGTAAAATATCACGTTATTTTTTCCCCAAGGACAATAAGGAAAAGGATGGGGCTACGAGCACGTGGGCTGAACGTTTGGTCGGAAAAATCTTAGACAAGGAAATTTTGGAGGGAATGGAGCCATCAAAGGAGAAAGGTAACTTATCCCTTAAAATCCCTGAGACTCTTTTGGCTAGAACAAAAGCCTCCATGGAAAGCGCTCTTTGTTAAATGCCTTGGCTCTAGACCAAATATTGACTACTTTAGGGGTTGGGTCAAGAGATGTTGGGTGTCTAATGGAAATGTTGAAGTTTCAGCTTATGCTAATGGTTTCTTCTTAGTTTCTTTGCCTAGTAAAGACCATGTGGTGAAGATTCTAGGCTGGAGGTCCTGGTTTATTGGAAAATATCATGTGGTTGTTCAGAAATGGGAACTAGATTTTAATCCATATGTGATGTCTGTTTCTAAGTTCCCTATCTGGTCAACCTTTCAGGCTTACCCCTGGAGTTTTGGGAGCTGGAAGTCCTTATTGGCATTGTTAAAATCCTGGGAAAGTTGATAGCCTTAGATCCGGTCACTAAGGCTAAATCTAGACTCACCCATGCCATATTTTGTGTCAATATGGGTCAAGATGCTTCCTTAGAGAGTAATATCAAACTCTTGACTTTCGAAGGTGTTTGGATGCAGAGATTTGATTATGATCCATCTCCCTTTTCTTATAGAAAATGTAAGAAGGTGGGTCATGATCAAAGAAATTGTCCTCTTCATAAGAAAAAAATTGATCCCTTACCACAAAAGATAAATAATAAGGAGGAAAAGGAATGGAGGCTGATTGGGAAAAATGGAAAAGTTGTAGAGACAAAGGATCCTCTTAACATCTAGAAGGTGGTCAAAGAAGAAGATCCCATGACCCTTCATTACCCCTGTAAGGAACTGGTGGTCTCTGGTTTTCTTGAAGTCAATGATTTTGAAGGTGAAGATGAGAATGAAAATGTTAAACTAGAATTAGAAGAGGTTATTCTAGAAACAAGGGAAGGGGCTAGCCAAGTTGCTCTGCAAGTGGCCTATGGCCCTTCGCTAGATGAATTTTCTTCCATTGGTTAGAGCTCCTTTGGTCAGAGACAAGAAGAACTTTTACCCATGTCGAATGTTTTCCAGAATTCTAGCAGACTTTGTTGCTGACACTTATGATCTAGCGGTCTCTCCTAAGACCCCCGTAAGTAAATCAAAACATGTTATGTGAAGTACTTCCAGAGATGATGTTGGTAAGGAATTAACTCCTAAGGGCAGGAAAAGTAATAAGGAATTAAGGGAGACTAACTCCAAGAGGGAAGTAGAAGTTGGCATTCAGGGTACTGGGAAAGTTGCTTCTCCAAAATAATAAATGTTAAATGATCCTCCTCTCTTGGAATATTAGGGATTTGAATAATCCCAGTAAACACAAAATTGCTAAGGATCTTAGATTTCAAGCTAAATCATATATTCTCATGCTCCAAGAAACCAAAATGAAAATGTACAGATTTAAAGAGGCGAGGGAATTTTTTTGGAAAGAAAGTCAATGGGAAGGATGTAGCTCCTCTGGAGCCTCAGGTGGTGTTGTCACTATGTTGGATCCAAGTTTAGTGCATGGCATTCTGATCCTTTCCTCCCCTATCCATGTGGTTATGAGTTTCATGAAAATCATCTCAAAAAATCTTGGTATGTTTCTAACATTTATGCTCCCAATAAACCCAGTGAAAGGATCTCTCTAGCTTTACACAATTATTTAATGATAAAGAATGGATAGTTGGAGAAGACTTAAATACCCCCTTTCCCATGGTGAAAATAAAGGGGGTTTGATCTCTTATTATGAAAGTATGGAAGATTTAGTTGAATTTGTAGCAAGTAATAGTCTGTATGATTTAGATTTGGAAGGATTCAAGTTTACTTGGGTAAATAGAAGGACGGGAATAGAGCTCATTTAGATAAGATTATACATATTTGTGGTGAGTCATCTTTATATGATCAATCAAATTTATTCTCTAAAAATTCTTCCCAGAATTGGATTGGATCATAATCCCATTCTTCTTGATTTGGGGATGAATCAACTGAAAAAAGCTAGACCTTTTAGATTTGAAAAGATGTGGTTAGATCACCCTGATATTTTCAACAAAATTCAAGAATGGTGGGATATTCAGGTTCATGGGGTTGCTAGTTTCAAATTGTGTTTTAAACTAAAGCATATCAAAAGTAACCTTAAAAGATGGAATAAGGAGACTTTTGGAAATATTTTCCAGAAAAAAGTAGAATTGTTGAAGATTTAAGAAATATTGAGGAACTTATGGAGAACGATGGTCTTAACCTTGTTCTCAAGGATCAAGAACAAAAACTCTTGTCTGATTACCATGAGATTCTGGCTAAAGAAGAGGTGTATTGGAGACAAAAATCTAGGGTTAAATGGCTTAAGGAGGGGGATAGGAATACTAAATTCTTCCATTTCTTTACCACTTCTAGAGCTAATATCCTAAAGATTAATTAAATAAGTGGTCAAAATGGGGTGTCCTTTAAGGATAGTAAGGACATCAATACCTCTATAATAAATTACTTTAAGGAGATTTTTAAACAGGGAAGATGTCGGAGGAGCTGGTTTAGAATAAAGTCTTGGATATTTTCTAGAATGTTATCACCCCTCTTGAAAATAAAGATATTTTAAGAGGCCCCTCGAGAGGAGGAAATCATTTTATGATCTTTGATATGGAACCTGATAAATCTCCTAAGTTGGATGGCTTCCCCGCCTTTTTCTTTCAAAAATTTTGGGAGGTGATAAAATATGAGGTCATTGAAATGGTCCAAGAGTTTTTCAACAATGGTCATCTTTTGAGGCAAATGAATAACACTTTTCTTGTCCTAGTGCCGAAAAATTGCTGGTGCCAAGGAGGTTAAGGATTTTAAACCTATAAGCTTGTGTAACACCAGCTATAAAATTTTGACTAAAATCATAGCTGGGAGGATTAGGATGGTTCTTCCTAACTTTATCTCTGGGAATCAGGGGGATTTTGTTTCGGGAAGGAAAATTACTGATAGCATTATTGTGATTCAAGAAGCCATCCATTCCATTGAAAGCTCTGGAAGATCGGCTATGTTTCTCAAGTTGGATATGCATAAATCCTTTGATAGGATAACATGGTCCTTCCTCCAAGCCATCTTGTTAAAGGTGGGTTTTGATAATTTCTGGTTAATATGATTATGACTTGCATATCCACTACTAGTTTCTCGGTTTTGGTCAATGGAAAACCTGGAAGGTTTCTTCCAAGTGGGAGAGGGCTGAGACAAGGTGATCCTCTTTCACCTTTCCTTTATGTCATAATGGCTGAATCCTTGAGTAAAATCTGTCAATTTTCCATGGTTTTCAACTGTATCCAGGGTATTAAAATATCTAATGGTCTTCCCTCTATCTGTCTCAATCATTTTTTGGATGATAAATTTATGATGGGTAAGGCCTCTATCCATGAGGCCTCAAATTTTAAGGTGGTTCTTAATGATTATGAATAGGTTTTGGGACAGATGGTTAATTTCCATAAAAGTGTTATTTTTTCATTAATGTGGAGAATCAGGTTCAAGCTAGATTAGCTCATATCTTGGGATGCAGGATTAAGCATTTTCTAGATTCTTATCTGGGTATGCCCCTAATCCATAAAAGCCCGATCTCATGGTTTAGAATGCTTTGATGGAAAGATTTAATAGTAAACTCTCATCTTGGAAGGGACTCCTACTCTCTCAAGCTGGTAAGATTCAACTGCTCCAAAGCTCCCTTCAAGGCATTCCCATTTATGTGATGTCTCTTTTCATGCTCCCTACTAAAATTAAGGAAGCCTTAGAGAAAATCCAGAAGAGGTTCCTTTGGATGGGAGCTGGGGAGAAGTTCAAATTCCCTCTTGTGGCCTAGGATAAAGTCACAAAACCAAAGCTTTGTGGAGGATTGGGGTTAAAAAATATTTCTCTTATGAATGAGGCCTTAATTGCCAAGGCTGGTTGGAGGATTGCTAGAGAGGAAGGTATTTGGGTGCAAATTATAAAGATGAAATACTTGTGGAATATAGGCAGAATGGAATCCTTTTTTAATCAAAATAACCTTCCTAGAGGGTCTCCTTTCTGGAATTCTTTTGTGGCCTCCAAATAAATCTTAACCAAAGGTACTATATGGGAGATTGGAAAGGGTTCTAGAATCATTTTTGGTATGATAATTGGATTGAGGATTCCCCCTTAGCTAACTTGGATATCTGGAAAGAAGTTTCTTAGTTCTACAAGGAAATAGGAAAATTTTGGATTCGGGACTTTTGGATCCAGGAAGATTCTATCATATGGGAAACCATTGAGCCTCCTCGTATTTTGATGGTGACATCCAACCATTTCGAGATCTCAACAATAAACTAAGGGATTTCCACATCCCCATGTTCTAAACCAAGGAGGATTCCATCAAATGGAAAGAAGAAGAATCTAGAATTTTCTTGGTTAAATTAACCTATATGTTAAATTTCAAGACTGATTTGCACAAGGACTATTGGGGTAAACTCTGGGTGAAGGATCTTACCCCAAAGATTAATATCTTTTTCTGGTTGGCTGCCCAAAATAAAATCTTGACTATGGACAATCTCAGGAAAAGGGGAATGAAGATTCCCAATAGATGTTCTCTTTGTAGGAAAGAGGAGGAAAATTTCAACCATCTCCTCCTTCATTGCTCCTTCTCCCATGAAGTCTTTTCTTCCATTCTGGATCTATTCAATATCCAATGGATCCTTCCCTTGACGATTGAAGATTGTTGTTTTCAATGGGAGAGTCCTTTCTGTTTTCCCATTTTGACTGGCCTGAAATATTGCCCTTCCCCATTTTTGGGGGTTTATGGAAGGCCAAGAATGATGGTATCTTCCATGATCAGAAATCTCTTCTCTTGAAAGTTAGAAGAAATTTTTGAATTCCATAAAGGAAAACATTAAACTCTTTAAAGGTAAAGTCAAGAAACCCTACCCGAAAAGTGAGCAGATAGTTCTTGACAAGTTTTCCCTTGGACCGGTGGAATTACACATACCTAAAAAGAATTCCAGATTGGATTAGGCCTAGGGAAAATGTTGTTAAGTTAAATTTTGATGGAGCTTCAAAAGGGAATTCGGGTCTTCTTGGGGAGGGGGAATTCTAAGAAACAGTGAAGGTGATTGGTTGTTTGCCTACGCGGGCTCCATTAGGTTGACAAACCAACAACATGGTGGAGGATAGAGCTCTTCTTTGGGGGTTTTGTTGGCTAAAGAAAAAGGCTTCAAGGACATCCAGATTAAAGGTGATTCTCTCCTCTTAATTAATGCCCTCAATAACCAAGGTTCTATTAATTGGGCCATAAGAAATATCCTTAATGATGTGAAGGAAACTTCTAATTTTTTTGATAGCATTTCTTATAATCATACCCTTCGTCAAGGGAACAAATGTGTGGACAAGATGGCCAATTATGGAATCACTTGTAATGATTACAAGATCTAGTGTAAAGTTGATAAATTACCCACGGACATTAATGAAACCATTAGTAGAGATAGAGGGCACTAAGTTTGATGATGTTGGCATGAGTGAACCCTAGGGAGGTGTCAGCTTACTTAACATCTTGTTCTCCATGATTTTTGTTTGTGTGAAAGAGGGTTTGAGAAGTAGTAGAAAATAGAGGAAGTTCAAACTTGTGAAGATGGGGGTGATAGGATTAGAGTTGAACCTACTAGCCAAAGCATTGAAGCTTTTAATCAACCTCTATGGAACAAGCTTAGGATTGGGGGTTTTAATAATTTCATAGCCAAATTACATGGTCACGACCCCTCCCTATCTAAGGATTTTAGAAAATCTTGGAAAGAGGATAATTTTGAGGTCAGAGGTATGGAAATTGAGGTTTCTGAGTCCACCATCGCCTTGAAACGAACATGAAAATGGACGGGCTTAAAATTTTTAAGGAAAACCCACAGAGAACATGAAATTGAGTTGTTCTTCGTTGGTAAGGAAAGATGCTCTTTCTTTATGGATGGTATCACCAGGTCATGTATTTCGGGTATATGGAGAGATGTTTGCCTTCAAATCATGAAGTACATAACTCTAGAAGGAAAATACCAAAAAATATATACCCACCATATGACCCTTCTGAATATGTTCCGCCATAAGGTCATGGTGAGCATCCCCTTCTTTTTGTTTATGTCTCTGACTAACTCTTTGATGGCTTTCCAGCAGGAGAAAGCTGAGATGCCTCTGCATGAAGGGCTCATTCTTCTGCTATTTGAAAATGGGAAACCTATTTTGTCCTCTTCCTTGAAAGATAAGGTGGATGAGGATGACCTCACTCTCATGGAATGCCTTACTAAGATGAAGGTTGGGAAATGCAAAAATGTGGGGGAGGATTTTGGTAAAGAAAAGGGCGAGGATGGTTGGGGAAAATGAGCACCTCGAGAAAAAGAAATTGGGATGGTAATTTAAAGGGTTTCGAGGATTTGAGCAGAAAGGTCCAGTACTTAGAAGAGGTTCTTCAGGCGATGGAGGAGACCAATGTTGGAAAAAGGGATACCGATTTGGATGCCATTAACACTTCTAAGAAAATTGTCTTTGGTCGGTGACATCCAAGTAGAATTTTACGGAGCAGGAGGACCAAGTCAAAAATGAGTGACATGTTGGAAGGGATGGAGGAGGGAACTAAAAGAAGGAACTTTAACTTGTGCATCAGTAGCTCTAAGGACGAGATGGAGGAAGATATTAATGACAAAGGTGCTGAGGGTGATGAGATCAAAGACAGTCACGATGGTAGCAGTGAAGGATCTCCAAAAATTAACTAGTGTTTCGGACTGTTGGCAGAATTTTGGCGAAACTTCTGTTGTTTTGTAGTTTTGGAGATTGTTTCTCTTTCTCTCTAGTTTTCTCTCTTTGGTACAAAGTTTGGTTCTTCATTGTAAGAGTTAAGCATGTTTAACTCCTTTCTTGGACTTTTCGTTTCCTTCTTGTTCGTGGGTTTCTGTTCCTTGTCTTGTAATGGCCCTTGGGAGTTGATCCCTATTTTTACCTTATCTAATAAAAAAATTATTATTATTATTTTGAAAAAATAATACTAATACTAATAATTGATTCAATTACAATTTTTTTAAAAAATTCCATTACAAAAATAAATATCGAGACTAAGCTCGAGTTTCAAATCTGGCAATAACAACGATATTTATTTTTAGTTAAAATCTCTCGATTTTAATATTTTGTGTGGATCAATTTTAATCTTTTAAATTCACTATTTCTGCTAGAAATGCGTTGATATTTCTCATGCAATGTGCTGAAATACTTGAAATACTTCTACAATGTTGAATTTGCTCTTTGGTTGCTGTACAACGTGACTCCTTTTATTACTGTGTGGATTGATTTTGGGTCTACGTGGGCTCTTCTAAGACAACTAGCATGAACGTTTTGATGAATGTGTGCCCTTTTCTTTGGATGAGTCTATGTGAAAAATGCTACTTTAACCACATAACAATTCCTCCTTCTCCAATGGGGGATAATATTATTTTTAGGCTTGGAATGTGTAAACAACTGGTGAATGTGTGGTGGACATGTCTTTTTCTTGTTTTGGATTGTATGAACTTTGCCCAATGCGTGAAAATGGAATTTCAACCTTACTTCTGACTTTTACCTTGTCTTCTTCCTCTACACTGGAAAGGCATTCTTTGTCTTTTTCTAACTTCTTGCATCTTTAACGCCCAACTTCCTTTGCATTGGATTTAATTTCTGATCTTTTTCTGCTTTGAAAATTGGCTTGATTTTGTGAATGCATGGAGATTTTGATGAAAGTTATGCGTCGAAATATTTTTTCATGTTCTTCCCTATTTGGCAATGCATGGACCTCTAATCAAAAGCTTCCTGGTTTTTGAAAACTACTGCATGATAAACTTCTCTTCATGACCTGTTTTTTATTCTTCTTCCTATGTGTGGATGTTGTTTTTAAATTTATTAATGTGTGGCCTATTCTACCAAGGTAAATACGTATGGATTTTTTTATGTTATTTTATCAAATGTGATCTTTTGATTTGTTCTTTACCTTAGCGTGAACTCCGTGTGTGGTGGATATTTCCTCCTTCAACAACTGGATAAAATTCCTTGGGTGTGGGTTTTTTAGGTGTATATGAATGCATGAACACTTTCTTCCTTGTTGTGTGTAGGTGGACTATGTGTTAAATCTTCCTCAGTTTGATGTGTGACCCATTCTGGTTTGCATGGGCTATCTCCACTTGCAAATGCATGGAGAATCAATGTATGTAAAGAATGTGATATGAATCTTTGGAAGAATATTTCTCGGAAAATGCTTCCACATAGAGGAAATGATAAGAAATTGGAAAAATAATAAGAGGTTTGAAATAAAGATCCTCCAAGCTTCTTAATTACTTTATTATTTGTTTAGTATATTTTAATGGAAGAAAATTACGAGGACTTAAGAAGATTTCTCGTAATCATTTCTTCTTTGTCCCATTTAAATAACCAATTTCCTCTTTCTTTGGGTAGTGGGCATTAATTTCCAGGAAGTATGGAAAATATGTTAATTGTTTTCCCATGGCAATGGCAAAGAAGGATAGAAATGCCCATCTTATTTCCCCATGTGGGAGATTGAGAGAATTTTTTCTATTTTGCCAATCGGTTGGGTTGGCAATTAGTTGGAGAAATCCCACAAGTAGGGGAAAGAGAATAAATCACCGTGGGAAGGGTGAATCTGGGTACGGAGAACCAATTTAGCAACCTCGTAAATTGAAAGCAATTTTTTTTGGGAAAAAAAAAACTTGTCGATTGATTTTTAATTATATTAATATTTATTTTATTAAAAACCCCAAAAATAAATATAATTTATTTTATCAAATAAAGGGTAATAAATTAATTTAAATATTAATTAATTAATTATTAATGCGATTGATGTTATGTTTGTGGAGCCTATTTTCATGTTAGAGTGTGGTACACCTTCATGAGTTACACTCGGGTATTTTTACGGTGGTCCCGCTCATCGGTGAGCTAGTCGGGGGTGGTTCGGGGGATGAAGCCCCCGATTGAAAAGGGGCTCGGGCAAAGCCCCCAAAGCAAATTTTCATGGGTGGTTTATTAACCCATGGGTAATGGGTAACCATTATGGGCTATTTTTGGGCCCATGGTTTTTCGGTACCCATTGTTTTGTAAAACCGCCTCTTCGGCTACCCATAGGTTTATGGGACAGTTTTGTTTTTGCACATTTTTTGATACCCATGGTTTTGTAAAATTGCTTAAGTAGTTGTCTATTTATATGGTCTTATGCATATGATAGATACAAAAAAAAAAAATGTATTGCAGATGTGCTTTGAATTTGGGTGTGAATTCTATAGAGTTTGTTGAGCATAGCTCCAAACGGATCTGGGTATTGTATTGAGAGAGTGGAGGCTTGTAATAAAATCTGAGCAAGTGATTCTTGGTGGACGTAGCCCAAATTGGGTGAACCACGTTAAATCTTGTCTCTCTGTGTTGTGTTATTTATTCTACACTTTTATTTGAGATCTGTAATATTTTTTGCATATTAGTTTCTACTTGTTGCGATTACTGTGAGGGATTATTCCACATATTTTATCTCTTATTTCCTAACAATTGGTATCAGAGTGTGGTTTGGTTTGCTGAAGTGTTGAATCACAGGAAATTTTATCTTGAGTGGGAGCTATGGCAGATGATGGAAGATCTAGGGTTGATAAATTCAACGGGAAAATTTTAGTCTTTGGAAGATGCAGATGGAAGATTACCTTTATCAGAAGGATCTTTATACTCCGTTGTCTAAGAAGGTGAACAAACCCTCGAGTATGACAGATGTGGAATGGGATTTGTTGGATTAGAAGGCACTTGGAATGATCCAGTTGTGTCTTGCATCTTCGGTATTATTTAATGTTTCAAAGGAAAAGACTACAAAAAAGATCTAATGGATGCATTAGGGAAGTTGTATGAAAAACCCTCTGCCTCTAACAAGATATTTTTAATGAAAAAGTTGTTTAATATGAAGATGTCTGAGAATAGTTTAGTAGCATATCATTTAAATGATTTCAATATGGTTGTGAATATGATAGCTTTGGTTATAATAGAATTTGATGAAGAAGTTAGGGCTTTATTAATTATATGCTCTTTACCTGAAAGTTGGAATAGCCTAGTAATGGCGGTAAACAACTAGGTTCCAACTAACTCGAAGTTGAAGTTTGAGGATGTTGTAGGGGTGATTCTAAGCGAGGAAATGCAAAGAAAAAGCTCCAGGAATCTTCTACTTCAGGGAATGCTTTGATAGTGGAAACTAGAGGGAGACAGAAGAATAGAGGAAACCATGGAAAATCGAAAGATCGGGCAAGGTCAAAATCCAAGAGCAAGATTGTATGTTAGAACTGTGGAAAGTATGGGCATGCAAAGAAGGATTGTTGGGAGCTTTGGGACAAGAAGAAACAATAGGAAGAAAACAAGGAGGCAAATGTGGCATCGGGTAATGTATGTCAGGATGCTTTGATTCTTTCTTTGCATAATATTATTGAATCTTGGGTTTTAGATTCAGGGGCTTCTTTTCATGCTACTCCACATAGGCATTATTTTGTTGATTATGTTCAAGGGGATTTTGGGCATGTTTTTCTTGGTGATGATGAGCCTTGCAGTATAGTTGGAAAAGGTTCTATTCAAGTTAAGATGCAGAATGGGAATACATGGCTATTGAAGGATGTCAGACATGTGCCTACATTAAGGAGAAATTTGATATCGGCGGGGCAATTGGGAAGTGATGGTTATACTGTGATATTTACAGCTAACTCTTGGAAGGTTACCAAGGGTGCTCTTGTGGTGGCAAGAGGTAAGAAGGTTGGAACCTTGTATTTAACCACTGATAGTACTAATGATTGTAATCTTGTGGCTTTAGATGTAGATACAACATTATGGCACTATAGGCTTGGTCATATGAGCCATAAGGGCATGGACATCATAAAGAAGAATTTTCCTGGATATATAAAAAGGTTTGGATTTATGTGAGAACTGCATATATGGGAAACAGAAGCGAGTAAGGTTTCTCAAGGTTGGACCTACGAAGAAAGAGAGTAAGTTAGAGCCGGTACATTCTGATGTGTGGGGGCCAGGCTCATGTATCATCTCTTGGGGTTCAAGTTATTATGTTACTTTTATTGATGATGCAACAAGGAAAGTTTGGGTTTATTGTATTAGAAACAAATCTGATGTATTTGACACTTTTGTTAAATGGAAAGCCTTGGTAGAGAATGAAACAGGTCTTAAGCTAAAATGTCTCAGGTCAGATAATGGAGGGGAGTATTGCAGCAATGAATTTAATGATTATTATTCTAAGAATGGAATCCATAGGAAAAAGATGGTTCCAGGAACTCCACAACAGAATGGGGTATCAGAAAGGATGAACAGAACAATAATGGAACATGCTAGGAGCATGAGGTTACATGCAGGACTACCTCTTTCTTTTTGGGTAGAAGCGGTGAGCACAACTGTGTACTTGATAAACAGAGGACCCTCAAGTGCCTTGGATGGAGGCATACCTGAGGAGGCATGGTATGGTAAGAAAGTTGATTATTCATTTCTTAGAGTCTTTGGATGTGAGGTGTTTGTTCATATAGACAAGGATGATAGGACCAAGCTAGAGGCTAAATCAGAAAAATGTACTTTCATTGGTTATGGTGGTGATGACTTTGGATTTAAATGTTGGAGTATTAAGGACAAGAAAATCATTCGGTCTAGGGATGTGGTCTTTAATGAGAAAGTCATGTATAAGCAACAATTGCAGGAAAACAGGAAGAATCCAAGAAAGAATATGCAGTGGTAGAGGATCTTCCGATGGGAAAGTGACCCATGAATCAGTTCAGGAACCTACTCAATAGGAACCCCAAACTCCTACAGTGAGGAGGTCTTCTAGGGTAAGAAAAGAACCTGAACATTTTTCTCCTTCTCTTTATTATTTATTACTCACTGATAGTGGAGAGCCAAGAGCTTTGATGAAGCAATGCAGGTAGATGTCAGTAAGAAGTGGGAGCAAGCCATGGATGAGGAGCATAAGTCTCTCATGGAGAACCAGACTTGGGATTTGGTGAAGCTACCGGAAGGCAAAAGAGCATTGCAGAACAAGTGGGTGTACGAGTTAAAGATGAAGAAGGAGGAAAGAAAAGATATAAGGCCCGGTTGGTGGTCAAGGGGTTTGCACAGAAACAAGGTATAGATTTTGATGAGATATTTTCTCCTGTAGTAAAAATGACTTCTATTAGAATTGTTCTTGGAATAGTGGCATCAAAATACTTGCACTTAGAACAGTTAGATGTAAAGAGTGCATTTCTCCATGGTGATTTGGAGGAGGAACTATATATGCGAAACTGAGAGGGCTATGAGGTCAAAGGTAAAGAGGAGATGGTGTGTAAATTGAAGAAGAGCTTGTATGGCATGAAACAAGCTCCACGTCAATGGTATAAGAATTTTGATAGCTTCATGATGGAGAAAAGTTATACTAGATGTCATTCTGACCATTACGTGTATACTGAAAGAAATTTGAGGATGGAAGTTATATTATCCTGTGTTTGTATGTTGATGACATGTTGGTTGCAGGTAAAAACATGCAGGAAATAAAAGTACTCAAGAAACAACTAAGTGAATCCTTTGATATGAAGGATTTGGGGGCAGCCAGAAAAATCCTTGGTATGAGGATAACTCGGGATAGGAAGGAATGGAAGTTGAATTTATCTCAGGAAGAGTACATTAAGAAGGTATTGGATAGGTTTAACATGTAGGATGCTAAACCAGTTGGGACTCCTTTGGCAGGCCATTTCAAGTTATCAAAGGAGCAGTGTCCCATGACAGAGCAGGAAAGAAACCAGATGTCCAAGGTACCTTACTCATCAGTAGTTGGCAGTTTGATGTATGCTATGGTGTGCACTAGGCCTGATATTGCCCATGTAGTGGGATCTGTGAGTAGATTTATGAGTGATCCAGGTAAAGAGCATTGGCAAGTAGTAAAGTGGATCCTTCGGTATTTGAGAGGGACCATGGGGATAGTTTTTGCTACAATGGATCAGACACCACTTTACGTGGTTATGTAGATTTAGACATGGCTGGAGATGTAGACAGCAGGAGGAGCACAACAGGTTATATTTATACTATAGGTGGGACAGCAGTGAGCTAGATTTCATGACTACAGAAGCTGGTGGCTTTTTCAACCACGGAGGCTAAGTATGTTGCTGCCACATAGGTAAGAAAAGAGATGATTTGGTTACAACAATTTCTTGAGGAGTTGGGGCATAAGCAGGAGGAATTTAAACTACATAGTGATAGTCAGAGTGCTATACACCTAGCTAAGAACTCTTCTTTCCACTCCAGGATGAAGCATATACAGTTGAGATATCACTTCATCAGGACAACTTTGGAGGAAGATAAGTTGAAGTTGGAGAAGATTCATACTAGTCAGAATCTTGTAGACATGATGACCAAGGTGGTCACAAGGGATAAACTAAAGCTATGTTTAGCTTTGGTTGGCCTTCACGGATGATAGTGAAGGGTTGAGAAGCTTACTCAGTGGAAATCAGTCTCCAAGTGGGAGATTGTTATGTTTGTGGAGCCTATTTTCATGTTAGAGTGTGGTACACCTTCTATGTGTTACACTCGGGTATTTTTACGGCAGTCCCACTCGCTAGTGAGCGGGTCGGGGGGTTCGGGGGTGAAGCCCCCCTAATCAAAGGGGGCTCGGGGCGAAGCCCCAAAGAAAATTTTCATGGGTGTTTTATTAACCCATGGGTAATGGGTAACCGTTATGGGCTGTTTTTGGGCCCATGGTTTTTCGGTACCCATTGTTTTGTAAAAATGCCTCTTCGGCTACCTATAGGTTTATGGGATGGTTTTGTTTTTCCATTATTTGATACCCATGGTTTAATAAAACTTCTTAAGCAGTTGTCTATTTATATGGTCTTATGCATATGATAGATACATTAAAAAAAATGTATTGCAAATGTGCTTTGAATTTGGGTGTGAATTCTGTAGAGTTTGTTGAGCATAGCTCCAAACGGATCTGGGTATTGTATTGAGAGAGTGGAGGCTTGTAATAAAATTTGAGCAAGTGATTCTTAGTGGATGTAGCCCAAATTGGGTGAACCATGTTAAATCTTATCTCTCTGTGTTGTGTTATTTATTACGCACTTTTATTTATGATCTCGTATATTTTCTACATACTAGTTTCTACTATTGCAATTACAAGGGATTATTACACATATTTTATCTCTTATTTCCTAATAGTTGATGACTTTCGGTGGGAGGATTCCCGCCCAAAATTAAGGATATTAAGATTGGAATGATCACAAGAATGAGATTTCGCAACAAGGACGATAAAACATGTAAAATAATACTTTTGAATTTTTTTAAAATTTTCATGCTTATTAATTTTACGAAGTCAAAATTAACTGATAACAGGGTTTACTCTTGTTAGTTTTACGCACACCTGCTAGGTACTATGAGAAGAGAGAATAATTTAACACATTAAACATTGCAGTTGATCACGCCAATGATTATTTGACTGCTCCTGACAACAGGGCTTGATTACGCATATGACCATATAGAGACCACAACCTCCACAAGTTCACAATTTTGATCCTGTCCCAAAACCCAACAAGCCTGTTGACCAATTAAACATCGACACTAGTTTACGTGCACTAGTATTTAGATCATCACCACTTCCACCTGACATTGTTGCACAATTTTCAGTGTTGAACATAGCAGTCGATCAGGCTAAGGCTTTCTGGACTAGACCAAAAAACCTCCCATAGACCATTACACCTCTCTTTCTTACTCTCATGACCTTATCTAGAAATATATATGAGGCATCTACAAGTCACTTTCTGTGTGTTCCACAACAAATAGACAGAATCTCTATAGAGCTCGATATTGACTGGAGCCTCTAAGTAGCCATTTTATTTGACCGTTTCATTAAACCACTTCAGGTTAGGACGAATTTCTTTTCCTTAGACTTACAGATCCTGATATTGCATGTTGAAAACATAAGGTTGCCTCATTATCTTGTTCATCACTACCTTACACATATCCATTTCCATTGTACATCGGTTCTCCCAGCATGACCTCCGGAGGTCGGATGCAAAGAAGGTCACATGTTGATTTTCTTTTGTACAGTTCCCTTGCCCCCTCTAAGTGCCCCCAATATTTTTTTATCTTACTCTCATATTTTGGGTCCTTTCTAGCTGTTGGGAATCTTATTTTATTAGTGGTTAATTACAAAATACAAACAAGGAAATCATATAAAGACAAAGCTATGTGACAATAATAAAGGACCAATCACTAAACATCTATTACTATCACCTAAGGTTATATCCAAAGGTATTACAAGAGCATCAAGGCATCCATCTAGCATCCATTTAAAGGATAAGGGACTATATTATTCTACATACATTTCATTGGAGGGAAATTTCTTATTTCTACACACAAATCTAGCTACATTTTCTACTTTTAGTTATTGCTCGTTACCAAGTGCAACTTACACAATAACCACCTAGGGAATGATTGTACAAAACTACATGGGGTCTGAAATGTAGTGTAGTGCCCAGATCATAAGTTCACTCATTCAGTGTTAGGAATTAGAGAACAAATATGTGGAAACAATTCCTCAAACCACAGCAATAGGAAACTATATAACAAAATTATACTTGCAGAAATATAACAACATAAATAAATAATGCACAAAAGAAGACAAGACAAGATTTAACATGGTTCACCCAATGTGGGATACGTCCACCAAGAACTTGATCAGATTTTATCATCAACTAGAGTAAAAAAACTCTCACGTTCTTCTCTTAGTTATGAACTCACAACAGAATTCCAAAGATGCTAAACCACAATTGACACCCAATTGCTTAACCTTGATCACTCTTGATCACCTCTTGATCATTAAGACTCAAGACCTCTTGAACACTCAAGATATATTCAAGATACCCTAACACCTCTATTTATATGATTAAAATCCTTTTAAGAAGTCCTAAAGCTGACCCTAGAAGTTTGAAAGTCGTGATCTTTCAACTTCCCACAGATGGAAAAACTGTCACAACGTTAACAACCAATTAACAACATATTAACAATGACAACACAACAACGTCACAACAGAAAATTACAGAATGCTCCTGAAGTCTCTAAACTTAACCGTTTGAGCTCCAACACTTTAACACTGATTTGAGAAGACCAAAAACATGATCCACACCCTAACAATCTCCCACTTGGAGACTATTTCCACTGAGCAAAGTTCTTAACCCTTCATTATCAACCATGAAGGCCAATCAAAGTTGAACACAACTTCAAATTCTCCCTTTTGACTACCTTGGTCATCATATTTGTAGGATTCTGACTAGTATGAATCTTTTCCAGCTTTAACTTATCTTCTTCCAAAGTTGCCCTGATGAAATGATATCTCAACTTGAATGTGCTTCGTCCTAGAGTGGAAAGTGGAGTTCTTTGCCAAATGAATAACACTCTGACTATCACTATGTAGTCTCCCAACTTCCTGCTTATGACCCAACTCATCAAGAAACTATTGTAGCCAAATCATCTCCTTGCTTGCCTTTGTGGTAGTAACATACTTAGCCTCTATGGTTGACAAAGCCACAACCTTTTGTAACCATGAAATCTAACTCACCGTTGTATCACCAATCGTAAATACATAACCTTTCATGCTCCTCCTATTGTCCAAATCTCCTACCATGTACGAATCTACATAGCCATGTAATGTAGTGTCTGATCCACCAAAACATAATGTTTCTCCCATGGTCCCTCTCAAATACCAAAGGATCCACTTTCTTTGCCTATCGGTGCTCTCTCCATGGATCACTCAAAAACCTACTCATTGTCACACCGCATGGTCAATGTTAGGCCTAGTACATACCATATCATACATCAAGCTACCAACTACTGATGAGTACGGTACCTTGACATCTGGATTCTATCCTCCTCAGTCTTAGGACTCTACTCCTTTGATAATTTAAAGTGACCTACCAAAGGAGTACCAACCGGTTTAGCATCCTGCATACTAAACCTCTCCAAGACCTTCTTTATGTACTCTTCTTGAGATAATACTAACTTCCTCTCCTTCCTGTTCTGAGTTATTCTCATACCAAGGATTTGTTTTGCTGCCCCCAAATCCTTCATAGCAAAGGAGTCACCTAGTTGCTTCTTGAGTACCTTTATTTCCTGCATGTTCTTCCTTGCAACAAGCATATCATCTACATACAAGCACAAAATAATATAACTACCATCAATAAACTTCTCGATTTACATGAAATGGTCTAAGTGACACCTAGAGTAACCCTGTTCCTGCATAAAACTTTCAAACTTCATGTACCACTGCTGTGGAGCTTGTTTCAGGCCATACAAGATCTTCTTTAATTTGCACACTAGCCTCTCCTTCGCTTTGACCTCATAACCCTATGGTTGCTGCATGTACAATTCCTCCTCCAACTCACCATGAAGGAATGCAGTCTTCACATCCAACTATTCTAAGTGTAGGTCTTCTACTGCAACTAAACCAAGAACAGTCCTAATAGAAGTCATTTTAACAACCTGGAGAAAAAAATTTCATCAAAGTCTATACCTTTCTTCTATGCAAATCCTTTGACCACCAACCAGGCCTTATATCATTTCCTGCCTCCATATTCCTCTTTGATTCTATACACCCACTTGTTCTGTAATGCTCTCTTGCCCTCGGGTAGCTCCACTAGATCCCAAGTCTAGTTTTCCATAAGAGATCTATGCTCTTCATCCATGGCCTGCTCCCACTTCTTCTTGGCATCCACCTACACTACTTCCTCAAAGCATTCGACTCTCCACTATCAGTGAGTAATAAATAATTCAAAGATGGAGTAAATCATTCAGGTTCCCTTCTTACCCTAGAAGACCTTCTCACCTCAGGAGTTTGGGGTTCTGAGTAGGTACCTGAACTAGATGTGTCGGAACATGTTATACCTGAACCGGCCCCTTGGACACCTTGTTGTCCACAATGTCCTCTAACAATGTGTATTCTTTCTTTGATTCCTCTTTCTATTCCTACAACTGATCTTTATACATGACTTTTTCATTAAAGACAATATCTCTAGACCGAAATATTTTCTTGTCTTTAAGACTCCAAACACGGAAACCAAAATCATCTTCACCATATCCAAAAAAGGTGCATTTCTTAGACTTAGCCTCTAACTTGGTCCTATCATCTTTATCAATGTGAAAAAATACCTCACATCTAAATACTCTAAGAAATGAGTAATCAATTTTCTTACCAGACTAAGCCTCCTCAGGTATACCTCCATCCAAATCCATAGAGGGTCCTATGTTAATCAAATAAACAATGTGCTTACTTGTTTCCACCCAAAACATGAGTGGCAGCCCCGTATGTAACCTCATGCACCTAGCACACTCCATGATTGTCCTGTTCATTCTCTCTAACACTCCATTTTCTTGTGGAGTATTTGGAACCGTTCTTTTCCTGTAGATCCCATTTACTAGAACAATAATTAAGAAATTCATTGCTATAATATTCCCCTCCATTATCCAACCTAAGACATTTCAACTTGAGACCTATTTCATTCTCAACCAAGGCTTTCCATCTTTTGAAAGTTTCAAACACATCAGATTTATTTCTAATGCAATATACCCAAACTTTTCTAGTTGCATCATCAATGAAAGTGACGTAATAACATGAACCACCAATAGATTTTACCTTAGCTAGCCCCCATACATCTATATGCACTAACTCCAACTTACCCTCCTTCTGGTAGGTCCAACCTTGAGGAATCTCACCCACTTCTATTTCCCATAAACACATTCCTTACAGAAGTTTAAATCTAACTCCTTTAATCCAAGAAACCTGTCCTTTATAATCTACATGCCCTTATGACTCATATGACCGAGTCTCTCATGCCACAAAATTGCATCTCCATCTACAGCAACTAAATTGTAATAATCAGCACCACTGGTTAAATACAAAGTACCAATTTTCTTACCTCTTACAACCACAATATCTCCCTTAGTAACCTTCCAAGAATCTACTGTAAAACTAACTATAAAACCATCACTACCTAGTTGTCCCACTGATATCAAGTTTTTCCTCAACTTAGGCACATGCCTGACATCCTTAAGTATCCATGTGTTCGCATTTTGCATTTTCACCTGACCACAACCTTTCCCTACTATGCTACATGGTTCATCATCACCAAGATATACATGTCCAAAATCACCTTGAACAAAATCAGTAAAGTATTGTCTATGTGGGATGGCATGGAAAGAATCCCCTGAATCTAACACCCAAGATTCAACAATATTATATAAAGAAAGAATTAAGGCATCCTTACAAACATCACCTGCTTCCAAATTTACCTCTTTAGTTTCCTCCTTGTTTTGCTTATCCCGAAGAGCCCAATAATCCTTCTTAACATGACCAACCTTCCCATAGTGCCAACATTTTAACTTACTCTTGGACTTTGACCTTCCACAATCATTCAAATTCCCATGGTTACCTTTCCCTCTATTATTTTGTCTCCCTCTACTCTCCACCGTCAAAGTGTTTCCAGAAGTAGAAGAATCTCCGTACTCTTCCTTCACATTTCCTCACTTAGGATCACACCTATTACATCCTCAAACTTCAGCTTTGAGTTATTAGAGACTGAATTACTTATGGCCATCACTAAGTTGTCCCAACTATCTGGTAAGGAGCACAAAATCAACAAATCCCTGACCTCATCATCAAAGTCAATTTTTACTAAGTTTAACATACTCACAACCATATTAAATTCATTCAAATGATCAGCAATAGAACCATTCTCAGACATCTTCATATTAAATAAATTTTTCATCAAAATAATTTATTAGAGGCAGAGGGTTTTTCATATAACTTCCCCAACACACTCATGAGACCTTCCGTGGTCTTCTCCTACGATATGTTAAAAGAAACCGAAGATGTAATGCATAAACGAATTGCCCCGAGTGCCTTTCTATCTAACAACTCACAATCCTCACTCGACATGGCTATAGGTTTCTTTACTTTTCCAACCAAAGGAACATGGAGGTCCTTCTGATATAAGTAATCCTCCATTTACATCTTCCACATACCAAAGTTCTACCCATTAAACTTCTCAACCCTCGATTTGCCTTCATCTGTCCTAGCTCCCACTCAAGCTAAACTTTCCCTATGATTTACAACTTCAAAAAACCACCAAATCTCTGATACCAATTGTTAGGAATTAGAGAACAAATATGTGGAAACAATTCCTCAAACCACAATAGTAGGAAACTATATAGCAGAATTATACTTGCATAAATATAACAACATAAATAAATAATGCACAAAAGAAGACAAGACAAGATTTAACGTGGTTCACCCAATGTGGGCTACGTCCACCAAGAACTTGCTCAAATTTTATTATCAATAACAGTAAAACAATTCTCACAAGATTCTCTCATTTATGAACTCACAACAAAATTCTAAATACCACCGGGCCGGAGGACAGGTATCGATGTCAGTTTTGTGCTCCATTGCTGGGCATATGAGCATATAGCAGTGATCAGGCCATCCGGGCTTCCTTGGATGCCAGCAGTAGTGGGAGCTATTGATTATGGATTCTGGTGATGGCGGGCCGATATGGCCTCGGGAGATACAGGGAGATCCGCAGATTGGTATACTGAGCGTTTCAGGATGCTGACACCAGAGCAGGTCATCTGGAGACCATATCGGGTATTTCTGACATGGGCTGGTCAGGATGCTCACTTGGTGGCATTGAGACGGAGTAGGGTGGTTAGGGGCCGCAGGCCTGACATGTGGGAGTGTGTCCCGTTTATACGGGTATTGAGACAGTTTGGCCTAGTACAGATAGTGCCGACCACCTACAGGCCTTACAGGTGAGACAACAGAGAGACTGATCTGCCGATTTTGATCCCGACAGATCCATTGAGAGAGGCCCCACCCTCCACAGACAGTGATGATGACGCCGGAGTGGATGATGGTTATGCGGCATGGTATGTGACAGAGCTACCACGACACCTTCTGGCATCTATAGATGCTGATGAGGAGGATATGGCTACAGTGCTGGAGAGACTGGAGGGAGAGCACGCCACCCTGACACATACACACCAGGCGGCTCTCGAGGAGATCAGAGCTCTGACAGATGGAGAGGGATGCCCTGATTTTGGAGAGAGACACCACTCGCCAGAGTGAGATACAGCGATCCAGCAGAGGGATCGCTACCATCGACATAGGGAGGCCCTCAGGGCCAAATATGGGGAGACAGGTACCATGTCAGAGTCTGGGACACAGGGCACGACCATAGGAGGGGCACCACCAGCAGCACCAGCAGCACCACTACGAGCACCTGGTACCGTGAGCTTGAGTACATATCAGTCTCTCCTCACTGAGGTGAGATACTACGAGGATGCCCTAGCGCAGCATGCCCCAGATGTGCCTCGGTACGGGGTGAGGAGGAGATCAGCGACAGCCACAGTGAGTGGGGCATCAGAGGGAGGGAGCACCGGGAGAGACCGAGGTGGGCAGAGGCCTCCAGCAGTAGGTGCGTCTAGCTCGATAGGTGGCGGTCAGGAGAGATAGCCTAGTCCAGAGGAGGGTGGACACATCAGATTTTACGATATAGAGATTGATGTATTTTGTATCAGTGTAGTGATGTAGCCTCGATTGGAAGGCATTTTATAGATGGCTTGATTGAGAGCCACCCATTTTTTGTTGTACAGACACTCATGTATATATATAGATTCATCATTTCCTTTGTCATATGATTGTTCTCCTGCTTTTAATTTTGATATACATGGATAGATGTAGCGTAATTGTGATGGATGTAGACATATGCTGAGAGATGATAAATAGATGTGATTGGATGAACATAGACATAGAGGATAGATAGACGTGATGTAATTTGATGTGATTGATATGTGGATTTAATTTTGATGAAAAATAGATATAGATAGATGTAGTGTAACTTGGATGTACATATTTTTAGATGTTTTGATGGATAGATGGATAGATGTGATTGATGTATGGATTTAATTTTGATGAAAAATAGATATAGATAGATGTAGTGTAACTTGGATGTACAAGTTTTTAGATGGTTTGATGGATAGATGGATAGATGGGATTGATAGATTCGGTATGTTTGAGATGTTAATTTAATTTTGATGAAAATAGATAGGCAGATCCACATGTGTTGACAATACATGCTTTGATATGTCAAAGTAGATAAGATGAAATTAGATAGATGATAAATTTTGATTAAATTAACATGTGAAATGTCAATTTAACTGGATGAATAACAAATAATAATGGGGAATACTCTCTGCGAGAGCCAAGGATGTAATGAAAATGACCTTGATTAGAAATAAAGGAAATACACCCAGATAAGAAAAAAAATGATAAGCTGGACTCCCAACCGACCATAAATAGAATCTGGATAGGAAACCAAAAGATCATGCATGCAAGGCCCTATATGAGGTTAAAATAAACCTGACACTAACTAGCCGCAAACCAGATTTAGGAGGGAAACGGAAGGAGCAGTAAGTAGGTATCTTGTCGAAATTTACAAGGGACAGAATACATGTTCATACTAGGAAAATAGGATTCTCCATATGATCGACAAAAGGTCTTATATCTCAGCTTCATGATTTACGCGAAAAGAAAACTGATCAATGCGGGAAGTTTGCTAGATATGGAAAGACTGATCAATACGGGAAGTCTTTCAGTGATGCTAAAAAGTGTATAAACTGACTGAAAGGCTGATCAATGCAAGAAGCCTTGAGTATTCCTTTGAGAAACAGCCATCCTTCAAGGGAGTGGTCTGTATTTTGAATTTTAATGATAGCCATCCTTCGAGGGCATGGTCTATATCTTTTGATTCATTTGATTGTATGGGTAGCTGTCCTTCAAGGGATCAGTCTATCCTTTTTTTTTTTTTTTTTTTTTTTAAAAACTTTTTGGAAGAAGCTGAGTTTAGACCTAGATAGATCAGATAGAGGGGAAGAAAACGTATAAAGATCACGCACTCATGCCCCGAGTAGATCCGATTAAGATAAGCACTTGGGACAAATGAAACGGTGATTAAGGTATTCCTACCATGAGGAGAAACATATCCGGAGAAAAATGATATGAGTAGAGTCATGATACTCATATTTAAGGTAAAAATACAATAGGCGGAGAACCACATAATTTCGAATCACCATGAAAGTATATGACTGATTGTTAGACGGATGAAAGATCTATCTTGTGACTAGATTTATATAAGATAGAATTTAACAGTAGAAGGGCCGTAGATGCAAGGCATTAAGAGGTTCCACTTCAGGTATACCATCCATGGAAGATAGATGATAAGCCCCCGACCCATATTTATGAGTGATAACGTACGGACCCATCCAATTGGGAGCAAACTTACCACGCTGACTCCTTTTGAGTGTAGTGACATTTTGATTTTCTTTAAGAACAAGATCACCAATTTTGAAGTCACGGTGCTGCAAGTGCTTGTTATAAGCATGTTTGACATGCTCAAGATATAATTGATGATGTTCCAGAGCATTGAGACACCGCTCATCTAATAATTCAAGTTGTGCTAGATGATTTTGACGATAGTCCTCATCAGAGACAAATTCTCTAAGAGAAACACGGAGAGATGGGATTTGGACTTCCAAAGGAAGAACAGCCTCAGACCCATAGACGAGAGAGAAGGGAGTAGCACCAGTAGGAGTACGAATGCTAGTCCGATAATCCCAGAGAGAAAAAGGGATATGTAAATGCCAATCCCTACTAGCTCGACTAGTTACCTTTGCGAGGATATTACGTAAAGTTTTATTGGAAGCTTCGGCCTGACCATTAGCTTGAGGATAGTATGGAGAAGAAAAGCTGAGTTTGATATTGAAAGCGTCGCAGAGGTTCTGCAAATCAACGTTTTTGAAAGACTTACCGTTATCTGTGATGAGTTTGTGTGGAACACCAAAGTGACAAATGATGTGTTGATAGACAAAATCAACTATGGGTTTAGCTTTTGTTGAAGAAAGAGGGATAGCTTCCACCCACTTAGTAAAGTATTCAGTGGCAGTAATGATAGAATGATGACGCTGTGAAGAACGGGGATTGATGAGACCAATGAGATCAAGACCCCATTGCGAAAAAGGCCACAAATCCACTGTAGGTTGTAGAGCTTGACTAGGGATATGTGTGAGATTGGAATGTTGTTGACACTTGATGCATTTCTTAGTGTATTCACAACAATCTCGATTAAGAGAAGGCCAATAATATCCCAAACGTAAGATGCATTTAGCTACGGCCAAGCCACTAAAATGGCCACCACAGATACCGTCATGGACCTCCTGGATAGCTTTAGATGATTCAAGGGTTTTAAGGCACCGAAGTAAAATACCATCAAAGTCGCATTTGTAGAGGATCCCGCCTAGAATAGTATAGCGATTAGCACAGTAGGATAAAAGATCTTCTACCATTGGAAGTCGATCGGGAGGAAGCACCGAATGAGATAGATAATCAACAATCTGCTGATACCACTCATCCCGAGTATGGGTTGTGACAAAGATGGATTGAAGTTAGTTTCCTAAGATGAGATGGTTGATCTAATCGTTACACCATGCCACATAAAGTCGCGAGTCCTCGGTAAAAGGTGGGATAAGTGAGGCTAATGAAGCCATTCTATCTGTGATTCGATTCGCGGCGAGGAATAGCTTGGATAGTGAATTTATTGAAAGATTGGTGTTGAATGAGAATTATATCACGATATTTTTGAAGGATATCATTCCTGCATTGATAGACACCCGTGACTTGATTAACGATGAGTTCAGAATCACCAAAGATGTCAATATGACAAGCACCAAGATTAATGGCATTTTGAAGACCCAAGACAAGAGCTTCATATTCAGCCATATTATTGGTGCACTCAAAGTTCAATTTGTGTGTGACTGGGATAGGCATACCCCAAGGAGGAATCATCACGAAACCTGCACCTCCCCCTTGCTGGCATTTGGATCCATCAAAAAGAGCTTTACTTTAAATGGAGATAGACCAAATTCAATTTGTTGGATATATTCATCGGGAATTGAGCAAGGGGACTTGAGTGTGTCGGAAGAGGAGCATCAGCTAATTGATCTGTAATGACCTGACCCTTGATAGAATTTTTGCGGGATAAACTTGAGATCAAATTCTGTCATAAGCATGAGCCAATGAGTGATACGATCATTGTGATAAGGTTTCGCATGAATCATCTTGAGTGGATTGATACTTGTGACAATGTAAGTTTTGTGATTAAGGAGGTAATGACGAAGCTTAGAAGTTGCGAAGAAGAGAGCACAACACAACTTTTTAGCTTCTAATAACGTATTTCATACTCATGGAGGGTGCGAATAATGTAATAGATAGCTTGTTCTTTACCACAAGCATCCCAATGCGAGATCATGGCTCCCAGAGCATGGTCAGTCATAGAGATATAAAGATAGAAAGGCTCCCCCTCGCATGGAGGTGTAAGCACAGGTAGAGAAAGAAGATAAGCTTTAAGATCATCAAAGGCCTTTTGGTAATGTTCATCCCATTCAAAATGAACATTCTTACGGAGGAGATGATGAAAAGGTTGACAACGGTCCGACAATTATGAGATAAAACGATGCACTGATTGAAGACGTCCTTGGAGACTGCAGAGTTGCTTTAAGTTAGAAGGGGAGGCATCTCAAGGATAGCTTTTATTTTTGCAGGGTCTACTTCAATACCCCTAATGGAAATGATAAAACCTAAAAGTTTACTAGTGAAAACGCCAAACACGCACTTAGATGGATTTGAAGACAAAAGTGAATAAGCCTCTTAAAGAGAGGTGCAAGAATAAAAATATGATCCCGACGACGTTTGGATTTACCGAGGAGATCGTCGACGTAATCTTCCACAGTTTTGTGTAAGAGATCATGGAAGATGTAGGTCATTGCTCGCTGATAGGTTGCTCCTGTGTTCTTAAGACCGAAAGGCATGACATGATAACAAAAGGTCCCCCAAGGAGTTATGAAAGAAGTCTTATGTTGGTCTTTTGGTGTGATGAGAATTTGATTATACCCAGAGAAACCATCCATAAGAGAAAGCATCTCATGACCCGCAGTTAAATCCACGAGTTGGTTGATACTAGGTAGAGGAAAATCATCTTTTGGACAAGCAAGATTAAGATCCCTAAGTCAAGAAAATTCAAATTTTCCCAGTACCTTTGGTTATTGGTACTATATTGGAAACCCATTGTGGATAATCGATGGGTTGGATGAAGTTAGCCGAGAGCAAGCACTGCAATTCTTCTTTAACAAGAAGGGCTACTCTAGGGTGCATTTTATGCAATTTTTGTTTAACCGGTTTGATGTCGGGAAGAGTAACGATATTGTGGACCACAATATTGGGATCGAGTCCTGGCATATCCTCATATGACCAAGCAAAGGATTGACGATGGTTGGAAAGAAAAGTGGTAAAGTCTCCTAACTCCTGTGGATTAAGGGATTGGCCGACCTTAATGATGCGAGGGTCTTTAGAAGTCCCTATATTAAGGTCGACAATGGCTTCGTTGAGAAGCGTAGATGTGTCAGAAGGAATGGTTTTAGGAAGATAGGAATCCTCTACCCCCAGATAGGTGAGGACAAAATCATCATACGCACAAAGGGATAGTGTTGATAGTAGGAGAGTCATCTCCAACTATTTCGAGGAAAATTAACAAGATGGAAGTGGACCTATCAGTAGTTTTATAGGCTAGTGGCCCTAAGGAAATGGTATTGACTAAAAAAAAAGTTAGACGGGATGGAAATGGCGTCATCCACATCGAGTGATGCTTCTGACTTAGCAGGAGAAGATGGTTCCTCACTAGGAAGAGGCTCATCGAGAACAGTGATGGTGGCTTTTGAAAGAGGTTTAAATCCTAGACCAAATTTTTGATGTGGCTTGAGATTTGGGATGGATGCGAGGTCATGCACACCTTGTTCATATTTACCTAAGCCAAAGCCCTTCCACGCGCATTGATATAAATAAGTTTTTGCAAATGTGGGATTTTGTAGACAATCAAACCCTGTTAAATAAGGTTTGGTCCTAGGAGGAGAATCCAGGTGATAGTGAGGCGTGTCAAGACCACCGTAAATGAAATTAGTTTGTTGATTGGGTAGACCAATGGTGACGATGCGACCAAGACCTGGCTGATATTCAGGTTGTTTTTCTGGTCTACCATACTCACTAGGTTTGAGATGGGTGTCAAAAGAAAGGAGAGGAAGCTCTCCTAGTGAGAAACGCTGCAATGTCTCTTCGAAATTTTGTAAATCCGGTAGTTTGGTTACAGGTATGGAAGAAGATGAGGCCCCGTCAGGAGAACAAGCATTTTCCTTTAGAGGGGCAGACCCTGTGGTCATGTCGCATTGTGCGGAAGGAAAAGGATCTCCTGGATGAGTATAGATTTTGCCCTCATATTGATATTTTAAGCATCGATGGAGGGTGGATGGGACACAATGCATTGCACAAATCTAGGAGCATTCGAGGATCATATTATAGTGGAATTTCCCTTCAACAATGTAAAAGAGTTCATGAAGCAACTTCTTACCTACTCGAATGGGTAGGACCACAGTTCCTAAAGTAACAACTAGCTGATCGTTAAATGATCGAAGAGCGAAAGGTGGGGGTGACACTACGTTCTTCGGTAAATTAAGTTACTCGAATGTGTGTGAGGAGATGACATTGAGTGCAGCACCACTATCGATCATAATGTGTTTTAATGTAGTGTTGTCGATTTGGATTGTGATAAAGAGGGGAGCCTCAAATCCTCCTCGAAGAAAGGGGAGGAATTTTCGAATCTTCAAAAGAAATGGCGGTTGATGGTCTATTCAATCCAACAACCAACTTGAAGGGTCAGGGCTCATCTGAATTTATCATGATGCGGCGTAGATTATTAATCGATCCTGGCGATGTTGCGGAGAGGATTGAATGAGGTCAAAAAGAGACATTTTGACCGGAGCCTGGGTGAGTTGTTTCATAACACTCTCCTCAACTGACACGGGAATTTGAGCCCGAGGTGTAGCACGAATAGAGACCCGAGGTCTCGGGGCTAATGAGGAAGGAGGAACTCCTTCGGGGCTGCAGAAATAACAACCCGTGGTCGAGATGCTATAGATGAGGATGGATTATCATACTGTTGGGCTCTAGTGGCGATATGAATTGTGTCGATTTGAGAAGGTGGAAGATCATTTGGAGTGGAATCACTAGAAGTAGAGGCCTGAGTAGATCGTTGGGGCTCAGATGGAGCTAAGATGACAGGAGGTGCTTGTTTCTCCTCCTCCAGCAAAAGATCACTTTCTTCCAAAAGACTGTTGACGACAGATTGAAGAGCTTTACATCCCTCGGTATCATGACCCGGGTACGGTGGTAAGCACAAATCAAATCAGAGTTAAACCAGGTAGGTTTAACTCCTTTAGGGTTATAGGGTTTAATCGGAGGAAGAGATATGGATGAAGATTGGATAAGTTGGTGAAGGATTTTAGTATAGAACCCGGTAGACAAGGATGAGGACAGAGATGATGAAGGCACCTCTTTTACTTTAACAGACTGCCGAGGTAAAAGAACCTGCATGTTAGGTTTGACAGTCTTTTTAGGGATCATCTTATTTTTTTGGACATCTGGAGGAGTAGCCTTAGGCACTTGAGATGGAAGTAAGTGAGACATGATTGATTTCGATGGAGGAGGAGCCCCTAAAATAGATTTTGAAGATGATGGAGATGTGACAAGTGTTGTGGCCTTCAGAGATAAGGGAGGCTGCTTGGTCGAAACTAATGATGATTTAGATAATGTCGAAGAGGAAGAAGCTCCCAAAGTGGGTATAATCGGAGGAACAGAGGGTGCCCTGGTTTTTGGTAACGAAGATGATGATTCTGATAAGAGAGGTGACGTCTTTTTAGTAGGTAAGTCCACTTTTTGAGGTGCTAGTGAAGAATGTGTTGTAGAAGAAGATGATGGTTTTGATAAGTTTGTAGAAGAAGATGCCTTCTCAGCGGAAAAATCCAATCTTTTATGAGGCACAGAGAGATATTTTTGTGGGAAAGCACCAAGAGTCTTGATGGTTCGAAATATGGGCTTTCCTTTTTCAGGGATGGTGACAACTTCAACCGCATAAGGTGATTGTAACCTTTTTGGGGGAAGCAAATGGGGAGGTACTGATGACGCAACGTTAGATTTCGGTTGTCTCGGTCTAAGTTCAGGAACCGAGCGTATAGATGTTGGTGCTTCTTCTTTAGATTTTCCCTTAATAGGCAAAGTAGCATTTGTGATGGAAGAAGTGAGTGATGAAGAAGTAGTTTCTTGCGAAGGAACTACTTCTGGTACAGTAATTGTGGGTGAAACTACTGTAGGAAAGGAAACAGGAAGAGTCAAAATCGAAGACGCTTCCGTCGAAGTCGGCACAACTATAGGTACGTTCACCAAGGGCATAGTCACAGCAAAAATGGGAGAAACAGAAGTGGATGTATCCGCGGTGGAAACTCGAAGGGATGTAATTGCCTCGAGCATTGAAAGAATGTCTGACAATGAGACAGATGAGGATGACACTATCTCGGGTATGGATGGAAGATTAGAAAAAGAAGCAGAGAGAGGTGAATCCGTATCTAACAATGTTGGAATATTCAAAGACGGGCTATCTGAAGATGGTGGAATCCCAGCGATTAACGAAGTGGAAGGAGGTTCTGATTCGGTCGATGTGTTCATAGATGGCTTAGTTTTAGAAGAAGATTCTTCAGTAGAGATGAAGCTGATAGTATGAGTGTTTGGTTTTTGAGACTCTGAAGCATCATGGTTCGGGAATGATTGGGAAAAGGTTGCTTAAAAACATCAAGTGCTTGATTTGGGGGAGCATTTGGGTTATCCAGAATGAGCTCGCCTTTATCAATGAATTTTTGGACAATATTTTTGAAGGTTTGACATCGTTCGATGTCATGACCTTTAGTTCTATGATAATGAAAAAAGTCATTTCCCTATACCAGAATGGACGTTCTTAGCTTTCATCAATATTCCTAATGGGGGGAAGTTCGATCATGTGGACTTCCAACATTTTTCCAGATAGAAGCATATGATTCCCCAATGAAGTGAAAGATCGAGATGACGAGGACCCTTTTTGAGAAGATGAGGAGTCTCTTCGTGGTGTTTGATTAGAAGTGTTATCGGCTCGTGATGTTTTTAATACGATAGCATTGGTGGATCACGATTCTTGTCTTTAGAAGTGGAAGGATTTGATTTGGTAAACCGAGAAAAATCCAGGTTTAGATTTAGAGAGAATTTTTAACTTCCCTTGTTCAATGGCATGAGACTCAAGTTTGCATGCCATCGTAAAGGCTTCTTCAAATGTATGAAAGGTCTAGATCCTTAAAGTGGAAGAAATATGATTAGCACAAGATCGAGTAAACAACTCGATCTGTTGGGATTGAGGAAGGGAGAAAGATAATTGGTTTATTATCCCTCTCCAATGAGCGACAAAGTCTGCAATAGACTCATCATCGAATTGATGAATGTGATAAAGATCTGTAACCAAGATCTTATGCGCGATATTTATTGAAAAGTTTTCAACAAACATCTAAGCCAATTGAGAGAAAGAAAACAAGGAATGTTGAGGAATGTTATTGTACTGTCTAAAGCAGACTCGCTAGAGACATAGGAAAAGTACGAGCATAAGCTCCCGATCTGACTATGAGGTAGCAAGCATGTTTGAATGCTCACAAATGCTGTTGAGGGTCCTCCCGACTATGAAATTTTGAAAATTTAGGAAGTTCCCATTGGGGAGGATAAGGCTTAAAAGCCACTGAGGGGTGAATGGGTTCATTACACACTTCTTCAAAAGAGTATGAAGGATGAGTCCCTTTGGTGGAGGCTTCCAAGTCTGCGATTTTCTTGAAAAGAATTTGAACCACATCAGATTGAGGAGGAGGCACACTGGCATGTCCTACATAAGAAGCAAATGGTGGATGTTGTTGAGGTGTCAATGGGGGATTCATCTGTTGATTGATAGGATGATAAGAGGAGTAACCAGGCATTCTAGGTGACGCCTGGTGGGGTATTTGCTGTGAAGGAGCTTGTGTATAGGCAGGCTGTGGGATAATAAGTGGTTGAGAAAATGAAGGTTGGATGACAGACGGAGCCTATGATTGGTGGACTCCTATGCTTGTTGACTGAATCGGAATAGATTGAGGAACATGGGTGCCGATTTGATTGGACATATTGGGGAACAAGACCTGAAAGAGGCTTTCTACTGCCGGATTAGTTATTAAGGGCGCCGATGCTAGAGGATGGGCGAAGGTCACTGTTGCTGGAACATTGGAAGAAAAACCCACTAGAGGATGAGAAGCAGGAACCAACTGACTAGTCAAAGGGGGTTGACTCATAAAGGGTAATCGACCACCTGGGAGACAATGGACGGGATGGCATAGATGAATTAATAGCAATATGCGGGTGCACAGACGCACTCATTATAGCCAGAGAAGAGGACCTCTTAGAAGTAGGTTGTGGAATAGTCGAGGTAACTGCGGCATTAGGAATAGGTAAGACTATTTGAGAACTAGTCGATATGGTCGGTGGAAGAGAAAAAGGAGGCATAGGTGCACCACCCTCCTCCATGGCTCGAGGCGAGAAAAATGATGCTAACTGTTCTACAAAAGCCTGGGATGGTTCACGAGAATAATCATACACTTGCTGGATTGGTGGTCCCTGATCAGATATTTGAATAGACTTGTGTACTAGGTAGTCCATGAGGGCTACCGGATTGTGATCGAGGAGCGCCTGAAATTCAGGATCCCCACGAGGAACATACTCTGAGTCAGAAGCAGATGATATTTCTGAAGGACTAGGGGAAGCTGGATGTGATGGGGTTGCTTTGGCCTGATAGAAAGGATTATATGACCAGGATGGGGAACCAGAGTAACAGCGGTCCCGAGGAAGACCTGGGGGGTGCCGAAATATCCACACTAGTGGTGATCTCGAAGGAAGGAGGGGCTAATTGAGCCATTCTTCTAGATTGTAACCGAGTGATGACCATCATAAACAAGCAGAAAAGAAGATTGACCTAACTAATGCACAGACAATTCAAGTAGCGTAGGTGATTATCTCTTTTAAGTTTTTATGCTTTTAAGAAAGAAATTATTAGGGAAGGCCTTTTAGAACAGGAACTACTCAGATAGCCAAACTAAGGATGGTTTGGGGGATGTTTTGGTGAGGAGTCCCGAAGGCACTTGATAAAAAAGACCGTGACGTGGCTTGATATAGGGGCCTACCCCCGCACTTCACACACCGCTATGATAAGGGAGTCGGGTGCTTTGCCAATATATACCAGAACTTCCGTGAATTTATAGCACGGCCCGAGTACTGCATAGGCTCTTCCTCTTGGATGTCACTTCCAAGTCGGCGAGGCCAGGGAAAGAATTTTTGTTTAAATGCTTTATACCTAGTGATTTTGGCTTTGTGTGCAAGGGTGAAAAATAAAAATCAAATAGTGTCACTACCGATTTTGAACAATTTTCCAGCCTAATTAAAACTAGATGAAAAACATACAGCAAGAATGACAAAGAAAGAGTTCTTTTTTTTTAAGCACTTAAAAACGAAGTGTTTGATTTCGATGAAGACAAGCCAAACAGATTCTTTCCCAAATGCTATTAAATTCTTTTTTAAGCACCAAAAATTGAAATGTTCGAATGTGATAGACCACAAACAAATAAAGTTTTTTTTTTTTTTTTTTTTTTTAGTTCCTAAAAAGGAGAAAACACCGTAAAAGAGAAATACCTGTAGATTTAGCTCTCCAAGATGTGTGGACTTCAAAAAGTGCGTTGTTGAGCTCTTCCCCTCAAACAATCCCATGAACAAGCAAAGTGCTCCACAAGAAAAGGTTAAGCAAACATCACACAAAATCCAGAAAGATATATCCAGGTAATGGTGAAACGAAAATTTCTATTTTAAGGAACTAGAAAAATTTCAAGGAAATAACAATTTCGCATAAAGAGATGGATCAAACATGCAATCTTGAAATCAAAATGAAATATTTAATAATTTTATAAATAGAAATTGGAATTGAAATTTGTAAGAAAAGAAAGGACCTAACTTTGCAAATTCAGAAATGAAAGAAACAAGACTGAAACTATGAAAGGAAACACTAAAGCGGTATCGATAAAAATCAGTGAAGAAAAAGAACAAAGCTCAAAACTAGAAAAGAGATGAAATTACCAATAAGGGACTTTGGTTGGGTCCCACCGGGCGTGCCATAGAATGTTGATCAAGAATTTCGCGCTTGTTACCTGTCCAAGTTAATGTACCAAACTAAACACAAAACCCTTGAAAAACTCAAAAGAAATTGATACCTGATGGACAAGATCCGAGGATGTAGACGGATAAGGAAGCCGATGTAGATAAGACAGGCGCACATGAGAAATTCTGCACAGTAGATCCAAGTAACCTGCGAGACACCGATGCTTGATAGAAAAAGACCACGTTAAAAGATATTTAGGTGGACTGCTCGAGAAGCGGGTCCGGGAAGCGGTAAGCTCCCTCGGCGATGTCAGTCCACGTTTTCAATTAAGTAAAGAAGCATACATGATAAAAGATGTACGTACATGACTAGATTTTCTGATCAAAAGTAATAAACAGAATCTAAACAGCAGACAGAAAGCAACAAAAAACAGGGAACTGTGAAAACAAAGCTAGATTTGTGTTACCTGTGTCCTTTTACCTGTCTGCAAGATGATCGGCGTCGATTATGTAGAATCGGCGTCGACTGGTTCAGATCGGTGTCAACTGATATAGATTGGTGTCAACTGATATAGATCGGTGTCGATCCGAGACAAAGTGCGAGAAGATTTGAAAATCGGAAAATGAAGGCAAGATCGTCAACGTCTGCTGGATCTGCGGAAGCCGGAGAGATACTAGCAAGACTCCACCCGTGCTGGGTGTAGGAACAGAGTCACCAGAAAATCAATGGAGATGTGCGATGTTGATGTGATAAGAGCAGAGTAATGGTGCTCCTCTCAGGGATTGATTTGGACAAGATCCGCTCTCATTCGATAGATAATGTTCACACTAGATGCGCAAAGATCTCTCGTTCTCTCTCTTACAATCTGTGTCTCTTTCACGATCTGTCTCTCTCTGTGTGCCTCCAGAACTGAGTTCTGGGCTTCTATTTATAATCGGTGCCGCTCTGAAAAATCGGCGTCGACCGAGTACCGGTCGGTGCCGATCACGGAACAGACTCCCGAGACGGCCAAAATGAGCGATTTCTGGAAAGATAAGAGTGATCCCTCCACCTCAAATACGGGAAATATCCCGCTTTGGGAGGAGGAGAAATAGGGGGGATATATGGATAGGATAGATATGGGGTAGATAAGTGGTTAGGATACATGTGAAAAGGTGTAATTAAATAGTTAATATTTAATTACTCACGGGTAAAACATAATGGGGTGAATTAAACTTAGGATAGGTGTTTAAATCACAAATTGAATAATACCCCAAGGGGATAGTGGTGATATAAACGTGCCCTAGGTTACCTGAGAGAGAAAATGCACACAAGGGACACTAAATTGGATAACCAATTTTAGGTGTCTCTGACGAGTTGTTCCTCAAACACAGTCAAAATTTCTCATGAAGTTCACCAGATTGGTTAATGACAATATCATGCATACCTTGATCATAACATCTTAAATCGAAACCCTTCTCTACACAATAGTGGGTGTAGGTGTAGGAAAAGTATTTATTATAGAGGAAATAAAATTCATTTGTGTAAGGTTTGGTATGAGGTTGATTTTCGATATGGGATGAAGGGTGATCAATTCCACCATAGATGAGGTTGGTTTTAAGGTGAGGTAGACCAAAGGAAATGATATCCCTAACATTTTATTGATATATGGGTTCTTTATCATTTCTACCAAGTTGATTGAGGGAGGGAAGGGAGTTTATAAAAAAGATTTTATACTCCCCCAAGGATAGGCATTGCATCACTTTTCAAGGGATTCATCATTAAGTAGCTTAGATACAAGCATAGAAAAACCAGTGGATGCTTCAGAGGATGAATCTTGTTTTGGGACAAGCATGTTGTTTGGTCGATAAGTCATATGCCATTCTTTGAAGGGAGGAAGGTTAATGGGAAGGGTGTGGATCTTCCCTTTATGTTTATATTTGATGCAACAGTGGAGAGTAGAGGGGACACAATGTATGACACAAATCCATGGGTGCCCAAGAAATACATTGTATTGAAGCTCCCCTTAAATAATGTAGAAGAATTTATGGAGGATTTTGTCACCAATGTAGATGGTAAGGATAACTATGCCTAAAGCAGGGACCACAATGTTGTTGAAGGAAAATAGAACCATGGGTGATTGGGCGATAATATATTTGGGAAGTTTGATATGAGATGATATTAAATGATGGTGTCCTTGTATATCACAGAGGTTGGAATGAATATGTCATTGATGCAAACAATGATGAAGAGTGGAAGGTCATGATCTTCAAGTAATATGTATATAATTTTTGAATCATCAAAGGAAATGGTGTGGAAAGATGTGAGAGCCCCAATAAGGTCCGAAAAGGGATGATATTATTTGGATGATAAGGGGATGTGTTGTAAGTCCTCAATGACGTCTTGTTGGTGATTAGGAGAGATTTAGACTAGATCATAAAGAGACATCTTAACTAGAGCTTGGTGAAGCTGCCTTATGAAGATCTATTTGATAGTGGCCATTTTTTGGGTTAGTGACGTGGCTAAGATATATACCTTAGCCTTAGACAAAGAAGGGGGTGGAATGAGATCGTCGGAGAGAGAAATAATGATTACCTTTGACTTGGATTATGTAGATGGCTGAGACTCGTG
The DNA here is from genome assembly GCA_018340775.1 of Taxus wallichiana var. yunnanensis. Lineage (NCBI taxonomy): Eukaryota > Viridiplantae > Streptophyta > Pinopsida > Cupressales > Taxaceae > Taxus > Taxus wallichiana. The sequence continues at coordinate 856,514,478 of CM031240.1, forward strand.
AGGATGAAAATGGGTGGTGATATGAACAACGTCAATGTAGAGGAGAGGAACATCCTTAGAAGAGGTAAATAAGGTGGGGGATAGTGATAAAGGATGCGAGATGATGAATAATCCTTCGTTAGAAGATAAGGTTTGGATGTATATTGACTAGTAGAGGGGAGAGGGTGATATTCTTTGATGATAAGACCATCTTCATTAATAAAGTTGTTAATGATGGTGTGAAGGGCCTTATAGTGTTTAGTGGTGTGTCTCAGGGACATGATGGAAGGCTCATACGGTGTTGGATTTGAACCACACGGGTTTTATTATATGTGGGTCAAAAGGCTTGATAGGGGAAAGGGTGATTGTAGATGCTTAGAGGAGATGCTGAAATATTTTTGCATAAGATGTAATGAGAGTTTGTGAAGGTGGAGTGGTATGGTCCTTAAGAGGATTCATTTTATGTGAGGGTGATGAAGGTAAAAGAGGAGTGTTTCTCTTATGAGGATTTGTAAGAGCCTTTGGTTTGGGTATATCTTTGGGTATATGTGATCCAGATTAAGGGGGGACTTATTTAGATGTTGATTTGGGAGAGGTAATATATGATTTAGATATGGATTTGGAAGAGGGCATGTATGGTTTAAATGTATATGTGGATTCGAGGTGAGGGACATATGCTTTAGATTGAGATTGTGTAGTGGTATGTGTTTAGGATGAAGGAAATTGTAGTAGAACAAAAGATTGAGGTCAGTAATATAGATTTTGGATGGTTGAAGATTTGGTTTGTTGGGGTTTTGAGGGAGGAATTTCCAACTTCTTATGTGGATGGGTGAGTGAATTCCGAATCGAAACACTAGGGTTATTAGATTTCTAATGTGAGATGGTTTTAATGTATATGTGGATTCAAGGTGAGGGATAAGCGGCTTTAGATTGATATTGGGTATTGGTATGTGTTTTGGATGAAGGGTGTTTTCCTAGAATAGAAGTTTGAGGCCCTAAGACAAATGTTTGGATGGTTGAAGATTTAACTTCCTAAGATTTTGAGGGAGGAAGTTCCAACTTATTATGTGGATGGGTGAGTGACTTCTGAGTCAAAATACCAAGCTTCTTAGATTTTTGATGTGAGGATTTTCTCTTTACAGGGATGATAATGATTTCAACAAGGGGATCTTCAGAGACATAAATAGGTGATGCAAAATGTATGTTTTGTTGAAGATACGGATATAGAAGATGGAATTGGTTTTTGGATAATGTGTTTCACGAAACCGAGAAGGGTCATAGATGGTTTTGAAGATGTGGATATATAAGTAGTAGTAGTCATAGAAGATGAGGATGATAATAAGATGTATTTTGAGGTTCTATCAAGTTACATTTGAAGGGGTGGTGTAGATATGGGATTAGATGTGGGCATAGACATGACTAGAGGTGTGGGTGTAGAAGGGATTGTAGATGTGGATGTAGAGATAGGTGTTGATATAGGGGTAGGTACATATGTGACAGATGTGGGTGTAGGAGATGTAGATGTGACAAGTCCGAATGTCGATTCAAGGGTGGGAATAATAGGTATGAATAGAGTGGATGTAGATTCGATAGATATGGCCATATGTGTAGGTGCTTGTTTGTTTGTAGATTTCAAAGAAATATTGGTGGGTAAGGTAGATGGAGGGATAATGGGAATGAATGAAGATGTATATTCTTGATTCAAGGTGTTGATTGCATGAGCATTAAGTGCTTGGGATGTGGAAGGATATGTTTGTTTATTTAGCGAGTGATTAGGGAATGATTGTTTGAAGACATCCAAAGGTTGGTTGGGAGGGTGTTAGGATTATCCAAGTGGAGATCCCATCGATTGATGAGGCGTTGAACGAGGTATTTGAATGTGTAAAAATTTTCAATGGTGTGACCTTGAACCTCATGTTGTTTACAATAGTGGTCCTCTTGATACCACATGGGTTTAGGGTGCGTGTCATTGATATGGCGGATAATAGGAAGTTGGATGAGATGTAAATCCACGAGCTTATCAAATATTGAACTATATGACTCCCCAAGAGGAGTATAGTTGAGATTAGGTCGAGGAGCCATTTTTTGGGGCTTAGTATGGGAGGTAGATGCAATGGAACATTTAATGACAGCGTCATTGGAAACATTTTTGGGTTTGTCATTATGATTGGATGTCTTGGTGAATTCAGGTTTTAGATTGTTAGATCTAAGTTTGACGTGGCCTTTCTCAAGGGCAAAGAGTTCTAGTTTACAATCCATGGTTAATTCCAACTCAAATGTTTAAAAGGATTGGAGTAGGAGGACTGATGAGATGTTATTGGTGTAATATCAGGTGAAAATATTGATAATATTGATTTAAGTAAAGGAGAAGGATAATTGATTGATGAGACCTCACCACCTAGAGAAAAAAAATTTGATGGATTCGTCATCGTAATTTTTAATGGTTTATAAGTTAGTGATGGTGATCTTACACACAATATTAATGGATAAATGTTATAAGAAAAATTACATGGATTGGATGAATGAAAAGAGGGAGTGTTGTGGAATGCCATTGTAACAATCCAAGGAAAAACTAGAGAGTGACACATGGAAAGTATGTATCATGAGGTCCTTATCATATGCGATAAGGTAATAGGTATGCTTGAAGGTAGGAAGGTGTTGCAGGTGTTCTTCCTTACTATTGATTTTTGAGAATTTAGGGAGTTACCACTATAGAGGATAAGGTTCGACAAGAACTAATGGGTGGATGGGATTATTAAAAAAATCATAGTTAAATGAGTTCTTGGAACCCAAGGTGAGAGCTTTGAGGTTTTCCAACCTATTTTAAAAGTCTGCATAGGGTCATGAGATGGATGGGAGATGGATTGGTGAGGTTTTGAATCATAGGATGCTAAAGGGTTAGGATGAGGATGAGATTGGTATTTTTATGGATGGGTAGGTTTCTACGAGAGGTGGTTGATGAGGGGGGAGATAGTTAAACAGATGTGATTTAATAGTCTAGGAAATAGGGTTTTGTTGAGAGATGGGGTTGAAATGAGATGGATGTGATTATGTTTATTTAGAAGTGGGGATGTAAGTATGAGGTTGATAGTTTTGGGTATCTTGTGTTAGGATTATACCAATTTTACAGATAAACAAGCATGCAATGAATAATGTAGGAAATGTAAAACAGAAAAGAATGCAATAAAAAAGAGACACAAATTTAATGTGGTTCACCCAAGATGGGCTACGTCCACCAGAAACAACCAATAATTATTATTCAGTCCATCTAAAATCTCTCTCATAGTACAACCACTAATACAATGACCCTTGTACCCCCATCGCTATCAGGATCCACAACCAACAAATTGATGAGGAAAGATATGGTGGAAGACATTCTAGAGAGGAATTTGATGTCTTAGGTTGATTCTGAATGATGGGGCTATGAGGTGATGACATTAACATGGATTTGGGATTTGGAGATTGGGACGAAATTTTTATCATGTTGTTCAGGTGGTGGAAAGAGGAGACGAGATTCTTGTAAATCTTGATTATGGGTGCTAATAATAATGGTGGATGAAGAGATGATAGGAATGGATGAAGAGGGAGTGGTATTGATACGAATAAGATTGGGTGAAATACGCACCACTAATTGAGTAGATTGGTTAGTATGGGGAATAGGAGCGGAAGATAGATGGAAGAAAATTTCATATTATGCCATGGAAATCTCATTCATGGATTGGGGAAAGAAAACAACAAGTTGGGAGGTGAAAACCTTAGTGTTTTTAGGGAGAGAGTGATAGACATAAATTTTACGAAGAGGGGGTCGGTCAATGGGAAGGTTTTTATAACTATAGATAAGGCAATTGTAAAGAGAAACATGATTAGTGGTCAGGAGTTCCTGGAACTATGAGCATCCGTGGGGGATAATGAGAGGCCCAAAGGTCTTTATGGAAGAGACAAATGGACGTGTAGCTGGTCTGGAAGGGACTAAATGGTGGTATAGGAAAGGATTGGTTTCAACATGGGAATGATTCTAGATGGAAAAGGGTTCACTAGAAGGAGCCACAAAATGAGGGGTTAGGAAAATGAAGAGTATTTTATTAGAGGAATAGAAAAACCAGTAGTAAGAGAGAATGTTTTTTGGATGATGTTGTTAGAGGTGGGAGTTTTAGATGAGGTATTTTGTTCCATTTTTTGAGTTGAGATTTGGTAAAAATGGGCATGAAACAAACAAGAACCTATATATATGTTACTAAAACTAAAAATAAAAGGATCAGTGTTTTAATTATCTTGTTTATTAGAAGATGTGAGAAAGAATAAGAAAAAGGCTCATAGGGAACCTATGAAATCACCGATTTAAGGCTAGTTTTCAGAATTTTTGGATGAATTCCTCGATATACTCAAAGGTAGGTGAGGAAAATATATTTGATTACTACCAAATTATGAGGCTTGATAAAGAGGCCTACCCCCATACTTCATGCACCATAATGATAAACATATTAGACACTTAGCCACTATACCAATGGTCTAAAAGTTATAACATGGCGAACACCACAAAAAATTTCATATTGGGTAATGACGTACCAATAGTTCCCTATGGTAGAAGATGTTTGAGATATGTAAGTTGATGCGTGAGTTCAATTTTTGTCAAAGAATTGAATGCAACATATTAACCTCCTACTTAATCTAGATAAGCAAGCAAGAATGAAGGGGTTATTTTTATATTTAAAAACGAAATGTGAAGTTCAATGAATGCACCCACAAGAAGAATGCAAAAAGGAGAAAAATAGGGAACCAAAAGAAGAATACCTAGATAATTCTATTTAATTTTTATTTATTTTTTATGTTTATTTTAGCAAACACATTCTTGATCTAGAAAAGCAAACCGCCATGTATGCGAGCAAGTGCAGCTCCCACATACGAGGTTAATGGAAATAAAGACATGGAATATGAATAAAGTGAAAATAAAATGAAAGAAGATAAAGGAATCACCAAGGAGGAAGGGTGGGTCCCACCGGTTTTCCATAATGTTCTACGATATTCCTCGCTCATGCTACAAGTTAATTCAAAAGTGATGCAAGAAATTGAGGAACTAAATACTATGGGAGGGTTTAAGGCTACCTAATGATGCAGATGATGATGGTGATGATGAAGGTATAAGCACAAAAGAAACTCTCCACTGCAAGCTTGATGACCTACGTAAAAAAGAGAAGTTGACAAAAAAAATATTAGTAAGATAGGATGGTGGGTTCTTAGATAAGGTCGGTTTAGGGAAAGTGATAACTTCCTAGGATGGATGTCAACACATGTTTGGATAAAATGATGTACAAGAAAATATAGATGAAGGAAGAAACTAAAAATATGAAATCAATATGTGATATGCTAGTGATACTGAAATGATGATATGATAATGGAAAATAGTTTTTCAAAACAAACCTCAATAGTTTGATGATGATCCAGTTCTGAATGGTATGGTCGACAAAAATTGGTGCAGAGATAATTGAAGGATAAAAAAGAATGGAGCTAAATCTAATACAGATATTCTCGATATGATGTAGGAATAACGGTGGATAGAAATGATGCAACCGGAGGCAAATCTGATGTAGGAGTTGATAGGGTTAATGGTGACCGGAGCGTGTCGATGGTGACTAGGGAAGAGATGACCAGATTAGGGATGATAAAAAACTAGGTGATTGCAAATGAGTGATATAAACATAGGATAGGCTTTGAAATAAAATTAGATGTTGTTACAAACAAAGAGCAAGGTCAATACAAGGTGGGTTGATGGTGATCAAGATGGGTCGATGGTGACTAGATCGGGCTTAAGATTTAACTAGTTGAATGGATGGGGAGATGGGTATGTCAAGGATCAAAGACTACTAAATGGATGGACAAAGCTCCCGGGACCTATAGACCTACAAACAAAGTAAACAAGAAAGAAAGATATTTATAATGAAATTTAAAACACGTGAAGCTTTAATGATAACATTTCAAGAGTATGAAGGTTGATTCTAGTTGGTGACGGTAGCTCCACAGAAGAGGAAGGAGGAAGCAAGCACAAAAGGATACCTAATAATGAAATTTTTCCAGCCATTTGAAAGCGAGGGGGTGGTGATGAATTTATAGTGTCGACATGGTGACCCACATGAGTCATCGGTGCCTTGAGTAGATTGCTAATCAAGCCAGATTTGATTTTAAGGTATTGAGGTGTTATGATGGCTAAAATGGAGGTGGTGGGATAATTTAGGGCTATAGAGCTATGCCTAGAGAAGTTAGTGGGAGATAGGTGAGAAAAATAGGTGCGTAAATGGCGGGGAATAAATAATGAGATAATAATAATATTAATGTGGAAATGGTGTGGGGTGATTAAAAATAAATGGGCACTTAGATGGGATTAGGAATAATGAAGGGGTTAAATAATAATGGGTTTAAAATGAGATGAAAATAAGAGTTAAGAGGGATAATGGGGGGATATGCATTTAGGAATTTTACGAGAGGGACGAATGTGGGAGATTATAGTAAAAGAGGAGTGAATGCGGGATAATGGGACAACGTGTCAAAAAGTGGTGTCTACGCATAGCATGCAAACCTGATATGAGGGTATTCAAACTATAAAAGAAAAATAAATGACTTTAAAACATTAAAACACTGTCTAAACTAGGATATACATATTCATTCTTCATTCAAAATATGTAAACCAGAGTGTAATTATGAATGAAACTTATACCTATTTCCTTCATGTAAAAACCCATACCCTGATAATAAAACACAATCAAGTTCATAAACTACTTATTTTCACATAAATACGTGTACCCATAATGTAAGATAACATTTAAGCTCATAAGTAATTGCATAATATAACATGTAATCTAAATAAAAAAAACCATCTCAAAATGCTTTTGATATAAAAATAAACACACAAACACCTAGATCATTTATAATAGAATATAAACATTCTCGCCATGAAAACCAAACTTATAAAACACCTCAAATGTCATTAACAAAATATAATCATTATGATATAGAGTATGAGGGAGAAGCTCATGCATATAACGCTCACGTTTATGCTCAACTCCTCTCCCTTTCTCCTATAATATTCTCCAAAAATAAAACATAACAATGCATTCATCCCCATATTCATTTTCGAAACAAAATTTCTCTATATCCATATCCAGTATTGCAATCATGGCCACAAAATATACACAGTGGAAAGAAATTCTACTACTTGAAAACCCCCAAAAACAACTCAACAGAACAAAACAAGAAAATGATCAAAGAGAGGAGTAATACAATTAATTTTAGGGTTGGCTTATCAGGAATCTAACCATTCCCAAGGATTTAGGCATGTATTTAATTTCAATTAAACTCATAACCCTTTAATACAACTTTCATATGCCACGTACTCCTCTTACTTATCTTCACATTAAACAAACATGGCTCATATAACACTTTCCTAGCATTTTTCCATGTCACTAATGCTCCCTTCTTAATGTGCCATGAGAGTTATTCAATATTAATAGATATGCCATGAAAGCCAAGTAAGGATTATTACTTTATACAAAAGATAACAACATTTAATATATATACCATGAATTTTTAAAAAAACATTATTACATTCCACCTAAGTAACTATGCAACGAAGGCCAAAAAAAACATTTTAATATTTAGTACTCTTCCTGAATTAGGAGAGCATTAAGAGTAGAAAAGTTAGGAATATCATGTTTAGTTTGATGTTTTGAATTTAAAATGGAAATGAAGTTTCCAAATCTTTCATGGATGTTCATTTGAATAATAAAGTACAACAACTTGTCTTGAATCAAATTACACTTACATCCATCTAATTGAGATCTAATATCCTTAATTTATGTTAGAAAGCTAACCACTTTTTCATCTTCGATCATGGGAGTTTTCATCAACACAAGAATCAATATTATAATTTTTTAAAGGCATGCAACTTCATGCATTGATTGCAATATTTTCCAAGCTTCACTCAAACTTTCCTAATTTTGAATGTGTAGTAGAAAGTTAGCTTGCCAGATTCACATTATATTTGACATCACTTCTTGCAATTTCTATTGAAATGCAGATACGTTGTTTATTGTTGCATGTCTACTAGTTGACACCTCTGTATTTATGACAATCCAAAGTTTACATGTAAAGAGTTCCACCTTTAACTATATCTTCCGATGTTGTAATTTGACCTTGTTCAACATCGTTGTCTCTTGTCAATTCCGAAATAATAAGAACCCATTTTAAATATTTTAAAATCAAATCAAGAGGAAATATGTAGATTATGAAAATTTAATATTCAAATCCTTATTCTTCACTTTTCAATTAAAATTAGGTTTTACTGAGAAAAAAAAAATTGAATAGGGTTTAGTAAAATCCTCATATTGTGCCAAATTTTGGATTTTTATCTTTTTAGTAACTTCCATGGTTACAACAACCGACTCACCGACCATTACTCACTATTCACTCATTGCACTTGACATATCACTCAAGTTCGACTCATCTCGGCAACCGGGTGCCTCCATTTAAGGAGCGGGTTTATGAAGTGATTTCCTCAATTGCAAAACATATTATTAAATGTGGGGAGGAGCTCTTACCATTCTTTCCTTTGCATCCTGGCCCCACTTGGAAAAAATAACATGATGACGAGAAAAAGACTCACCACTACTCAATATTGACTCTGTGTGTGCCACTCAACATTTGTTTATGTTCAACATCATTGTTTGTCATATTTATATATAAACTCACACGTGTTAAGTAATTATGCAACGAATCTCAGATGATAGAAATAATATGTATTTTTCCATTGAAAATTCTTCTCCTTTATTTTGGGATTTTACAATTTTCAAACTCTCCCATACGACCTTGAAATTTACCCAAAATTGATGTGGATGATACATTATGGAATTAATGTAATTCAAGATTCCATTGATGTTTCTAGATTTTTTTAAAATCCTAGATTGTTGTTATTCACTTCACTTAATAACTTTCCCCACGAAGAGGAAAATCACTAGAATTTATCGATTTTATACATACCATTGTGAAATCCAAGTCGTATACTAATTTAATTTAATTTTAATTAAATATATATTACAAATTAACTACTGTAATAAATGATGTAAAAAAATTAATATATAATAAGACACAATAAATAAATCATGTAAAATTAAGGAGAGATAGGAAGACTTATATAACTTTTAAGCTGATTGGAGATGATCTGGACAAATAAAATAGTGAAACATGTTGCAAAAAATGTTGTTAATACTCATTGGAAATTACGGAATTAAGAAAAGTTGTAGGACAAGGGATCCCACAAGAGTGTAGAGGGACATGGGTGTTGGTGACTGGATTTGGGCATTGATGTCCATGTAAATGCTCAAGAATTGGTTTTTCTGTTTCACAAGGGATTTGATGTTGATTCTTATCTGTAGTTTGATATTCACTACTTGATTTCCAAAGGTACCTATAACCTATAAAACAAAATAACTACCTACACATGTCTAAAAACCACATCAAATCTAATAAAAATATGCAGAATGTGGAGTTAGACTGAACCTAGTGGTCATTCAAGGAGTGTACTTATTATGTTGAGTGCTACACTAAATCTCAGACCTCGTGTAGTTCTAGTGTGTGTGTAGAAATGGTGCCTTAGGATGCATGTGTGCAAGTTACACGTGATAGTAGGCTAGATCTAGAATGCAACAATTTATAGTATGGGTGGATGGAATAGAATAGAATTCCCCTCGTATGTAATTTATGCGAAGTGATGCAACCCTTGTCCCTTGCATGAGTGCTAGATGGATTCATTTGAAGTACTTTAGTGCCTTAGGATGTAAGCTTAGGTGGTAATAGTAAGTGATTGGTATTTATTTTTGAGAAGTAACTAAGTATGTAGGATTCTATTTTTGAATTTCATAACTGACAACTAGAGAGCCAACCCATAAGTGAAAAAGATGGCCAAAAGATAAAATAGACTAAAAAAGAGTGAGTAAAGGTAAGAAATGGTCAAGAGTACCCAATATGGAAAAAACCACCTGGGCACTGGTGTCTTAACTGGGAGCCAGTATCTAAGGCCATAAAAGATAAATCATTCAATTTGTGTTAGGGTTTTATGGTGTGTAAGACCAATGAGAAAGCAAGAGACAAAGAAAAGATGTCGAAGATAATTGTCAACCACTAGTTTTCTTGCTTAGGAATCATGTATACATTAGTATGTTTTTGGACCTATAAATGTACCCAAGTATGTGATTTTGTGTTTACATTTGCACCCATTTTATGTTGTTGAGTGGATAATCGATAACATAAAGTAGATAGAAGATGTGTATGTTATGATCCTCTAGAGAAGAATGTTGTCGATAGCATACCGAGTGGACAAGTGAAGTGTGGAGTGATTACAAAGTGAAGTGTGGAGACCAGGATGTTAGGAAATAAGGGATAAAATATGCGGAATAATCCCTCACAGAATCGCAATAGTAGAAACTAATATGCAGAAATTATTACAGATCTCAAATAAAATTGTAGAATAAAATAACACAACACAAAGAGACAGTATTTAACATGGTTCACCCAATTTGGGCTACGTCCACCAAGAATCACTTGCTCAGATTTTATTACAAGCCACCACTCTCTTAATACAATACCCAGATCCGTTTGGAGCTATGCTCAACAAACTCTACAGAATTCATAGCCGAATTCAAAGCACATCTGCAATGTTCTTCATACATTCTATCATATGCATAAAACCATATAAATAGACAATTGCTTAAGCAGTTTTACAAAACCGTGGGTATCAAAACCATGGGAAAAACCCGTCCCATAAACCTATGGGTCAAAAAACTTGCCCATATGAGAAAATCATGTTTCCCGATATTTCGGGTGCATTTTTTCGAGGCCAAAAAAATTTACGCCTAAAAAAAAATTCGGGGGCTGCGCCCCTAGAATTCAGCAAGGATAGATGAAAAGTGTACAGTAATCTTTAGTGTATGCAGTCTTCAACACTTTCACACATCAAAACAGGCTCCACAACCTAACAATCTCCCACTTGGAGACTAGTTTTCCTCTGAGCAAGCTTCTTGACCCTTCACTAGTTTCTGTGAAGACCAACCAAAGCTGAACACAACTTTAGTTTTTCCCTTGTGACCACCTTGGTCATCATGTCTGTGAGGATTCTCGACGGCATGAATCTTCTCCAACTTCAACTTCTCTTCCTCCAAAGTCGGTCCTAATGAAATGGTACCTTAAATGTATATGCTTTGTCCTAGAGTGGAAAACAGAGTTCTTAGCTAGGTGTATAGCACTCTGACTATCACTATGCAGCTTACCTTCCTCCTTCTTATGCCCCAACTCCTCAAGCAATTATTGTAACCAAATCATTTTTTTCTTGCCTCTATGGCAGCAACATACTCAACCTCTGTGGTTGACAAAGCCACCAACTTTTGTAGTCATGAAATCCAGCTCACTGTTGTCCCACCTACAGTGTAAATATAACCTATCATGCTCCTCTTGCTATCTACATCTCCAACCATGTCTGAATCTACATAACCACGTAAAGTGGTGTCTAATCCAATATAGCACAAAACTATTCCCATGGTCCCTCTTAAATACCGAAGGATCCACTTTACTGCTTGCCAATGCTCTTTACCTGATCACTCATAAATCTACTCACAGCTCCCACTGCATGGGAAATATCAGGCCTAGTGCACACCATAGCATACATCAAACTGCCAACTGCTGATGAGTAAGGTACCTTAGACATTTGGTTCCTCTCCTGCTCTGTCTTGGGACACTACTCCTTTGATAACTTGAAATGGCCTGCCAAAGGAGTCCCAACCAATTTAGCATCCTGCATATTAAACCTCTCCAAGACCTTCTTAATGTACTCTTCTTGAGATAAAGTCAGCTTCCGTTCCTTCCTATCCCAAGATATCCTCATACCAAGGATTTTTTGGCTGCACCCAAATCCTTCATAGCAAAGGATTCACTTAGCTGCTTCTTGAGTACTTTTATTTCCTGCATGTTTTTACCTACAACCAACATGTCATCCACATACAAACATAGGATAATATAACTTCCATCCTAAAATTTCTTTGTATACACATAATGGTCAGAATGACATCTAATATAACCTTGCTCCATCATGAAGCTATCAAATTTCTTATACCATTGACGTGGAGCTTGTTTTAGGCCATACAAGCTCTTCTTCAGTTTGCACACCATCTCCTCTTTACCTTTGACCTCATAGCCCTCTAGTTGCTGCATATATAGTTCCTCCTCCAAATCACCATGGAGAAATGCAGTCTTTACATCAAGTTGTTCTAAGTGCAAGTCTTCTACTGCAACTATTCCTAGAACAGTTCTAATAGAAGTCATTTTTACTATAGGAGAAAAAATCTCATCAAAATCTATACCTTTTTTCTATGTAAACCCCTTGACTACCAACCGGGCCTTGTATCTTTTCTTGCCTCCTTATTCCTCTTTGATTATGAACACCCACTTGTTCTCATAATACTCTTTTCCTTTGGGTAGCTTTACTAAATCCCATGTCTAGTTCTCCATGAGAGCCTGATGCTCCTCATCCATGGCTTGCTCCCACTTCTTCATGGCATCTACCTGCATTGCTTCATCAAAGTTCTCTGGTTCTCCACTATCAGTGAGTAATAAATATTAAAGAGAAGGAGAAAACGCTTCGAGTTCTCTTCTTACCCTAGAAGACCTCCTAAATATAGGAGTTTGGGGTTCCTGTTGAGGGGTTATTGAACTGATTCATGTGTCACTTTCCCATCCGAAAGATCCTCTACCGCTGCATATTCTTTCTTGGATTCTTCCCTGTTTTCCTGTAACTCTGCTAATACATGACTTTCTCATTAAAGACCACATCCCTAGATCGAATGATTTTCTTGTCCTTAATACTCCAACATTTATATCCAAATTCATCACCACCATAACCAATGAAAGTACATTTTTCTGATTTAGCCTCTAGCTTAGTCCTATCATCCTTGTATATGTGAACAAACACCTCACATCCAAAGACTCTAAGAAATGAATAATCAACTTTCTTACCATACCAAGCCTCCTCAGGTATGCCTCCATCCAAGGCACTTGAGGGTCCTCTATTTATCAAGTACACACATTGTGCTCACCGCTTTTCCCAAAAAGAAAGAGGATCCTGCATGTAACCTCATGCTCCTAAGCATGTTCCATTATTGTTCCATTCATCCTTTCTGATACCCCCTTCTGCTGCGGAGTTCCTGGAACCATCTTTTGCCTACAAATTCCATTCTTAGAACAATAATCATCAAATTCATTGTTGCAATACTCCCCTCCATTATCTATCCTGAGACATTTTAGCTTAAGACCTGTTTCATTCTCTACCAAGGCTTTCCATTTAACAAAAGTGTCAAATACATCAGATTTGTTTCTAATACAATAAACCCAAAATTTCTTTAATGCATCATCAATAAAAGTAACATAATAACTTGAACCCCCAAGAGATGATACCTGAGCCGTCCCCACACATCAAAATGCACCAACTCTAACTTACTCTCTTTCTTTGTAGGTCCAACCTTGAGAAACCTTACTCGCTTCTATTTCCCATATATGCAGTCCTCACAGAAATCCAAACCTATTTCTATATATCCAGGAAAATCCTTCTTTATGATCTCCATGCCCTTATGGCTCATATGACCGAGCCTATAGTGCCACAATGTTGTATCTACTTCTGAAGCCACAAGATTACAAACATTAGTGCTATAAGTGGTTAAATACAAGGTTCCAACCTTCTTACCTTTTACCACCACAAGAGCACCCTTGGTAACCTTCCAAGAGTCAGCTATAAATATCACAGTACAACCATCACTTCCCAACTGCCATGCCGATATCAAATTTTGTCTTAATGTAGGCACATGTCTGACATCCTTCAATAGCCAAGTATTCCCATTCGCATCCTAACCTTGAACATATGTTTTCTAACTATCTTGCTGAGGCTCATCATCACCAAGAAAAACATGCCCAAAATCTCCTTGAACATAATCAACAAAATAATGCCTATGTGGAGAAGCATGGAAAGAAACCCCTGAATCTAAAACCCAAGATTCATTAATATTGTGCAAAGAAAGAATCAAAGCATCTTGACATACATTACCCGTTGCCACATTTGCCTCCTTGTTTTCTTCCTGTTGTTTCTTCTTATCCCGAAGCTCCCAACAGTCCTTCTTTGCATGTCCAGGCTTTCCACAATTCCAACATACAATCTTGTTCTTGGATTTTGATCTTGCCCAATCTTTTGATTTTCCACGATTTCCTCTATTCTTCTATCTCCCTCTAGTTTCCAATGTCAAAGCATTCCCAAGTAGAATATTCCCCAAAGATTTTCTTCGTATTTCCTCGCTTAGAATCACCCCTACAACATCCTCAAACTTCAACTTTGAGTTAGTGGAACCGAGTTACTTACTGCCATTACTAGGCTATTCCAACTCTCAGGTAAAGAGCACAAAATTAATAAAGCCCTAACTTCTTCATCAAATTCTATTATAACCGAAGCTAGCATATTCACAACCATATTAAAATCATTTAAATGATATGTTACTAAACTATTCTTAGACATCTTCATATTAAACAAATTTTTCATTAAAAATATCTTATTAGAGGCAGAGGGTTTTTCATACAACTTCCCTAATGCATCCATTAGTTCTTTTGTAGTCTTTTCCTTTGAAACATTAAATAATACCGAAGATGCAAACACAAACCTAGATCGTTCCAAGTGCCTTCCGATCTAACAAATCTCATTCCACATCTGTCATGCTCGAGGGTTTGTTCACCTTCTCAGATAATGGAGTATAAAGATCCTTCTAATAAAGGTAATCTTCCATCTGCATCTTCCAAAGACTGAAATTCTTCCCATTGAATTTATCAACCCTAGATCTTCCATCATCTACCATAGCTCCCACTCAAGCTAAAAATTTCCCTACGATTCAACACTTCAACAAACCAAACCAGGCTCTGATACCAATTTTTAGGAAATAAGGGATAAAATATGTAGAATAATCCCTCACAGAATCGCAATAGTAGAAACTAATATGCAAAAATTATTACAGATCTCAAATAAAATTACAAAATAAAATAACACAACACAAAGAGATAGTATTTAACGTGGTTCACCTAATTTGGGCTACGTCCACCAAGAATCACTTGCTCAGATTTTATTACAAGCCACCACTCTCTTAATACAATACCTAGATCCATTTGGAGCTATGCTTAACAAACTCTACAAAATTCACAGCCGAATTCAAAGCACATCTGCAATGTTCTTCATACATTCTATCATATTATAAAACCATATAAATAGACAACTACTTAAGTAGTTTTACAAAACCGTGGGTATCAAAACCATGGGCAAAACCCATCCCATAAACCTATGGGTCAAAAAACTCACCCATATGAGAAAAGCATGTTTCCCGATATTTCAGGTGCATTTTTTCAAGGCCAAAAAAATTTACGCCTAATTTTTTTTTTTTAGGTGCGCCCCCAACCCCAAATGAGGATACATGAAAACTATACAAGTACTCTTAGTGTACGAGTCTTCAACACTTTCACACATCAAAATAGGCTCCACAACCTAACACAGGAAGGGAAGTGGACGCTAGAGTGAAGCATATGTGTCGTAGAATGTTGTTATAACTTGTGTGAGTTGATTCTTATAAGAGACAGAGACTGCGAAAGAAGAAAAAGAAAGTAGTCAAAGTTTGGTATATGATAAATAAGAGAAATATGTGTATAAGTATGTAAAGAGTGTAAAAGTGTGTAAAAGGAAAGTGTGCACCTAATATGTAAAAGAGTAAAAGATAAAAAAGTGTCGTATTGTTTTTGCGATTGCTAATTTGAATGCTGAAGGTGAGGTTTTTGGGAGATCTCGTGCCAAGAGAGTTTTGTGGGTGATCTTACGCCCAGTGTAAGTTTTGGGAGATCCCATGCCAAAATTGAGTTTTTAGGGCGATCTCACACCAAAGAGAAAGTGTTGGGAAGAGAGGTTTGGTTTACTCTCCTTCCATGACTCTTCCCAATAAGAACCACCGCATAATTATTTGTCTGATTTGTTCCAATTACTTCCTAATTGTTCCAATTTTCTTGATTGTAGGAGATATAATGCATTATTTTCATGAAGGTCAATTCTTGTTACTATATAAATTCTCTGTAAACTATACAATATTGTGTTGTGATGAGAAATTAACTATATCTCCCCTAAGACATTAGCGCTTAGGGGAGGACATGAGCACCAAGATGCTAGTGTCTAGTTACTGGCACTTGGTATCTGCTTATGTGTATGGGAGGGCCAAGTCTATTTCTAGACCATTATGTGACTGTATTCCTATGTTTTTTTGTACTGTGGTGGTATGAACTATACCTATAAACTAATGTAGGGTGATTTATTCACAAAATTTATTTCCCCCTCATTTGGGATGCATGCAAAAACTATAGGGAATATGACCCAAAGGAGAGGAAATGATGTTTATCTGAAGTGGATATGTGTAGGTGTATGGGATATGCTTGGTAGAAACCAAGGCACATGACAACAAGAGAGGTTAGTAAAAACTGTTAGTATAAAAGATATCATGCAAGAGAAGACAATGTAACAAGAAAGTAGTAAGACAAGATGGAATGTGAAAAGTGGGTTTCAAACATGGGACATCGTTCATAATGTCATAAGACAATCAAGGTGGAAGCAGACAAAATGTTACAATGATCACACTAGACATAGGTTATAGCCCACAAACAAAAGCATACAATAGCAAACAAGATCAAGAAGAATGAATCGATAACCATGGTAGCATATAGCCTGCAAAGAAAATGCTACACATGAAGCACCCATTAGCATGTTAGGAAGACAAATAGTATGTAAAAGCATGTATATATCAATGAAAAGTAAATTAACTAAAAAGAGTAGTGAATGATGTAGCAATAGAACTCCGACATGTGTAGAGTGTGGGAGTAGTAAAATTATATGCCTCAAGTAGCCTCGGTGGTAATAAAAATGTACGGTGCCAGAGCATCATTGTAGCATGTAAAAAATTGTAAGAGATCTGCATTCACCTAAAAGACCAAGTGATCGTGCATGTGTATATATAGAAAGATGATGATATAATAATAATCCATCTAGATAATTTAATTCAATTTGAATTAAATTTATGTTCTGAAGTCACTATTGAAATGAATAATATATAAATTTTGAAATATAGAAATGACAAAAATGAGCTAAGATTTAAAATATCAAACCCTAAGCAAAGAAGAAGGAGAAAAAACACAATAGGTTTCTACGCTTGATACTGGAAATGATCTAAGCGGGGAGAAGTGATGAAAAAAATGCAAGGAACATCGTAACCAACCTTTGTAAATTTTATAATTCACAAACAAGGCCGGACAAGTGTGCCCATAGTAGGCCAAGGACACATGGGGCATTGGTGACTAGATCTAGATGGCCATGACTATACAAAATATCTGGAACTGATCTCTGATGCATCATAAGGTTGTCATAATTGTTCCTATGGATCTCCTTATATTTACACTTGGATCACCGAAGGTACCAGAATGTCTATAAAAAGAAGATTTCACCAACACAAACCCACAAATAACATCAAACCTAAAAAGAAAGATGAAAAATGCGAAGTCAAAAGCGACCCCAATGGTCACTCCAAGAGTGAAATTACAAACGATTATTGCACTACATCTCAGAATCCATGTAATTCTTGTGAGTGTTACTCGTAGAAATTGTGCCCTAGGATGCCTTTGTGTAAATGCACTTAATAGTGGGTGGTAGCTAGAATGTAGTAATGTAGTAGAATGTGTGGATAGAATAGAATGAATACCCCTTCCTATATTGTGTATGTAAGGTTGTTGCAGCTCTTTTCCCTTACATGGATGCTAGATGGATGTTTTAGAGTTCTTTAGGTTCCTTTTGGATGCAAGCTTAGGTGATAGTAGTAATTCTTATTGCTTGGTCCTTCATTTTGAACAGATAACTATGTATTTATATGACTCCTTATTTGAATTTTGTAATTTAAAATTTAAACTCCAAACCATAAGTGAAAAATATGCCCAAAAGATAAAAGAGACCCAAAATAAGCGACAAAGGTGAAAAAGGGTCAAGGGCAGACAAAGGGGACTAGGGAACTTAGACGCTTCTATCGTGGCTGGGTGCTAGTGTCTTAATTCGTAAAAGATAAATCAATAAAATTCTGACTGGGCTATAGGGCGTGTAAGACCAATTGACAACAAGAGACAAAGAAAAGAGGCCCAAGATAATTGTCAATTACTCGTTTTCTTCCTTAGAAATCATATGAATGTTAGTATGTTTTTAAGACCTAGAAATGTACCCAAATGTGTGATTTGTGTTTACATTTTCCCCCACTTTATGTTGTTGAGTGAATACTTGATAACATAAAGTAGATAAGAGATGTGTACCTCATGATCCTGTAGAGCATGCAATGAATAACATGCGAAGTGGATAAGTGAAGCATGGAAACTAGGAAAGGAAAGTGACCCTAGGGGTGAAGCATGTGTGTTGCATTGTACCTCTTGTTGTAGTTTGTGATATCTATTTCTTGTAAGGACAGACCTACAAAAATAAGAGCAAGAATGTAGTCAAAGTAATGTATCTGATAAATTAGAGAATAATGTGCATAAGTATGTAAAAGTGTGGAAACAAAAGTGTGCACCTAATGTAAAAGAGTGTAAAAAGGTATAAACATGTCCTAAAATGTTGTGTAGAGTGATTGTTATGGGAGATCTCATGCCGAGTGCAAATTTTTTGGGTGATCTCATGCCAAGTGTGATTTTTTTTTTAGTGATCTCATGCCAAATAGGAGTCTTTGGATGATATCATGCCAATGAAAAAATGTTGTGGAAAGAGATCTAGTGTTACTCTCCTTTCATGACTCTTCCCGATAAGCACCGCTATATATGGTGTGTCCTGTTGTCCCGAATTAGTTCCGAATGTATTGATTTTTCGATTAAAATGGATTGTAGAGATATTGCATTCATTATGTTGCTAGAGTAATGTTCTATAATCGTAAAACTACTCTAAAGGCTTATGTTATTTGTGTTGATTTGATAAGATGATTATATGTGCCTCGAGGAAATTAGTTCCCATGGAAGTACATAGGTGCTTAGGCACTATTTTCTGATGTTAGGTACTGGTATTTATGTTTGTCTTAAGGACCCAAGTCGATTCTAGGTTTTTTTATGACCGTGCACTGCGTTGATTACGTAATTTTTGTGTTGTACTATAGCTCTGAGCTATTATAGGGGTGAGTTGTTTGCCCAATGTATGCCCACCTCAATTGGGGTGTATGTGATGAATGTAGGAGTGTACATCCCAAAAGAGAGGACCTAATTCTATGTTGTATTGTATCCCTATAGGGGGTAGGGGATGTGCATGGTAGAAACCAAGGCACATGCAAATAAAGTGGCTAGAAACCTATGTTAGTAGAAAAAGTAAGAAACATACAATAGAAGAAAATGTAATCAAGAAAGTGTGCAAATAAAGTGAACTACAAAAAATTTGTTTCAAACATGGGACATCGCTTATAATGTCTGTCAACACTAAAAATTTCCTCCGTAATTTCTATTTCATTAATGTATGTATTAGGAATAGGATGTTGTTAAGTATAATTAGTAGTAGCATTCGATAGAAGATAACGGTGCTCTTGCACTGTACAATCTTAAAAATCAATAATGTATAAATACAAAAAATCAAAAGTACAATAGGAATGTTGTGGTAAAAAGTAAATATTTGTTGTAAGTGGTCTAGTAATGTTAAAATGTCAAAGTCGGGGTAAGTAGAGAAGTAGGGTCTACATGATTAGGAATTAGAAATATTATATTGGTAATAAGGACAAGGAGTGAGGTCATAAATATTTTGTGTATTTTATTTGTAAAAGTTCGAAATGTGGAACCCATGTGAAATGATAAGGTTTATCTTATCTTAAAATATAAGCTTACATGTACGAGATAAGAGTTAAGGTATGCAATATGATTCGTCAAAGTATATTTTTTTATCCTATCTTAGAGATAAGATGGATAAGCTTGGAAGTTCTATAAATAGAGAGGCCACCCCCTCATTTAGCATAGAAAGAAGTAGTGAGAAATATTGTATGAGTAAGTGTGTAAAGGAAGTCATCATTTTGAAGGTGTGTTAAAGAAGCCATTAAGAGGTGTAATTGTGAAGTTTCTCCCATAGTTATGGTTGGAAGGCAAGTGAAGTCGGTAACACTTCAAGTATCTCATGGGT